>JAIPRM010014944.1:0-10437 GCA_025469315.1 Stegophylla sp. TES_Ste_2020
AGAATCGTTTTACTGAAGAAATGATTTATCGTTTCTTTAAAATTTAATACGCCCGTCAAGAGAATACCACCCGTCGTGCGAAGTACACCCATCGTGCGAAGTATGTCCGGCTTTTTTAATTATTAGAACTCGGTGCAAATTATGCCCAGCTATTTTTAATATATAACGGCGATTATTTTATTGGTGAGTTCGGTTCACCCATGTTAATAATAATTGTATTAATTCACTAGCATGTCAATCATTCTGTAATAATTTTCAATGTTATGCGTTTAGTGTCTTTATCAGAAATTCTACGCACTTAACAGTTAAGTATCTAAAGTAATTGCTCGATATTTTATTTTATAATTTATATTCATTGAATTCCCATGGAAATAAATATAAAATTCCCAAAAATAACTAAAGGTACGACGAGTAAGCAAAATAATTTTTAACAATAATAATAATAATTTATTCCATCAAACAATAAACATAACAAAATGGTAAATTCATTGAATTTCAAAAGAGATGAATCTCCTCAAAAACCGAAAAAAAAAAGGTTATAACTATAGATAGGTACCTAATTAACTACAGTGATTTATACGAATAAAAATTTTTGATTTGACAAATAAACTCAAAATGTAATAAATGATTAGCATATTAAAATAAGGTATTAATAAACTTTTTGTACATAAAGATATTTTTGAAGTATTATTAACAATAATTATTCCCGTATTGGGATATTATTTAACTGGTAAGTAACAATTAATAATTTGGAGTGACAAATGTTAAAAATAGGCTTAAAACTTAAATATGTATATAATAAATATATATTGTCTAAAAGAAACAGCGAGTGCTTTGTTACTTATAAGTCTTCGCAATCAACCACGCTTAAAATATACATAGTACTTAATATTAATGAAAATATCTCTCTGGTCCATTGTTTTAGTTGTCTCAAATGCTAAGCTGACGTTTTAACCGCAGACCATAGCAGAGATACATCGTCGTAACTTTTACTGTAAACTGACACACGGAGTTTATTCGAAAGTATTTTACTCGGTATTGTTTCTTAATCCGAAATTCATGATAAATATAAAACGTCATGTAACTAGAGTTATTATACTTTTTTAAAAAAAAAAAAAAACTAAAGTTCAATTATTTGGTATGGAAAATTTTTAAATTATGCAAAAGTACAATGAACTTATTACAATTTTAACTACAACAAAAGTTATTCACCTCGCACTAGTTACCGTTTATATTTTCGTTTTCATTCTTTTTTTTTTTTTTTTTTTGAGTCACGAATATTCAAGCATTATTGTTAATTAATTAGCGTAAACACGTTTTAAATACAGAACAATTATTATTATTAATGACTGTGACCCCATGGTTCGTCGTGTTGTCTGTATTACAAAAAAAAAAAAAAATAATAAATTATTTCGTTAATGGAACGCGTTTACATCACATAATAATAATTATTACATTGCGTTTAAGTAAATTACGAATAAAATTATTAAACAAAATACGTCTTCCACGAGTTGAAAATGTATTCGGTCGAATTCAATAATATAAAACGTCACTCGGAGTCTTGGAGACTAATTTTTCGATTCAACTCCTCGTCGTCGTCACATATGGTTGACGTGATTCGAAAAATATTTTTCACGGATCGGATATTTTTTCCGTTCCCGGAAGAAACATCACAAAGTTCAATTCTCGCTAGTCATCGGTGATTTATTATATTTTCCAAAAACGGTTTTGAAAAAAAAATAAAATAAAAATACGATTATTGTTCATAGTCGGATGTCAATCAATCGATATGAGCAAAAAATCAAACCGAAACGAAATGAAATTTAAACGAATGCTTTAGTTTTCAATGCATAAAATGTATTAATTATTATTAAAAATCTGACCCGCTGACGTTTTGTAGAAATTTTTAACTTATGAATGGAAAAAAAAAAAAAAGTGATTTTTCAAAATATTCATCGCTTTTAATAGCTATATATTACATAATATATATATATATATATATATATATATATTATATATAATTCGAAACCGGATTCAAAAATATTGATTTGCCAAGAGAAAATATGTCGAGCATCGCGATGAGATTATTATTTTATAAGACGTTACGCATATAATACACATCGGTTAATTAATTAATGAATAATAAGTACCTATTAATGAATCAACTGAAATGTAGTGCGCTGAATTTAATGAATGCATTAACGCCATTAACGGTATACGGTTTAATAATAATAATAATAATAAGTGCACGATTATATATATATATTAATGAGTCGAGTGACATAATATTATAACATATTATACTATCAAAATATGCGATGTAAGTCAAGATAGAAAATAATATCACGTGTTTACGTACGGAATTAATATTGTAATTTTCATCAGTGGTTTCCAAACTTTTTACACTCGCGCGCGGCACACCAGTGTTAGTTTTGTAATAAACACTCACGGCACACTTTCTTTCAATAATCATTGTAGACTTCCGGCGACATATGCCTGAATAAGAGAGGCTTATTCTTATTATCTCCATTGTCTGTATGTTATATTATATTTAGTTAGATTTTATAAATTTTGCATTTTTTTTTTTTTAGTTTTTTTTTTTTTTTAGTTTTCTTAAACAGTATAAGGAATGCATGCTTAGACGTATACGAAAATTTTATTAATTAATAATATACTAGGGTGACCATACGTCCTGTTTTATACAGGATTGTCCTTTATTTCGACTCTGTGTCCTGTTGTCCTGACAAACTTCTCTCGGGACGCTTTTTGTCCTGTAATTTCAAGTCTGTCCAATATTAATCCCGTTTTTTACACTTACTGTCGATTTAAAATTTTTGAAATTAAATAATTGAATAAAATAATTTAAGAATCTAGAAATCTTTTGAATACCATTAGATCAATTATAATCGAAAAATGAACTAACAAGTTTTTTTTAGAAAGTAAAGTTTGCAATATGCACGAATAAAGGATTTGAAAATGTTTTAAAAAGTATCAATTTAGTTCCATTATGTTATTTTACGTTTTTCAATATTATAATGTTTTTATGTGTTTAAATTGAATTTATACCTAATAGGTAGTTTAAAAATTATACTTTTGTCACGATTCAAAAACATAAATATATATATATTATAAATATAATATGTAATAAATACTTAATTATTTAAAAATATTTTTGTCCTGTATTTTATTTTCTTAAATATGGTCACCCTATAATATACAAAATATACTTCACAATTTTTATTACTGTCATTTTGCAATGTACTTCAAAATAATCATTCTAAAACTTCACGTTTTGACCATTTCAAGTATTCAAGTGTACTGTAAACGAATTCGATAAAATAATTCAACAAATACCAATCTACTCTAACGAATAACAATAATAATAATAATAATAATAATAAGTATTTATTTTCGTGTAGAAGCAACAGAGAGTTTATTGTTTTTACCGTGAAATATATTGGTGATCTTTAGTTATGCGATTTGGTATAAAATACCACTAATTGGTGTAATGCTGGGAAGGATCTTGTGCTCTCATGACGACATTTCACTGATAGGTATACTAAAATAATCACTCCATATCCTTCAAAACTCTCATAGAAAACATAAATCAAACGACATTTGATTAAATAAATACGTATCAATGAAATATTATGATTCTATAATCACACATTTCTTTGTGATATATTTCATAATAATAAGTAATAACAATAATTATTCAATTAAGTTCAATTTAATTTATTCGTCAAATTTTCCCGGGGCACACCTACAACATTATCACAGCACACCCTTTGGGAAACACTGATTTGCATAGTAATATAATACAATACGTACGGAACAATATGATTACATTACGAGCTCAAGAATAATTTAATTGGATTGGATTAACGTATTTCAAAAAAGTGGTTAAGCTACAACGTTTTTGGTGTTTTTTTTTTTTTTTTTTTTATTAATCAAATAACAATTATTTTCTCGTGTATTTACAAAAGTTTATGTTTTCGGCTATTTATTACAGAAAACATTTGTTTTGTTCACCAAAAGTAATTACGTACAGTGCAAACATTGAATATTATAATTATGAACGTTCTACTTAATTAGATAATTACACAGACGTATGACTGTAATAAAATATGTTTACACAGACTAGAATCATAGGCGTGTCTACGATGGCAGCTTAGGGTGCCCCTTGGGCTGCCCTTGTAATTTTCCATAGGCACCGGTCGAGTTTGTGAGGCAGATGGGTTACAAATTGTATTCAAAAAAGTGTCTACACATTATATTATATAATATATATGTGTGTGTGTGTGTGCGCGCGCGCGTGTGTTTTCATTCATATTTTTGATATTTTTATTGATTTAATAATAATACGTATTTTTAGATTCTGAGCGAAGTGAAGAAGCTAGTGTTTTTACGATGATGTTTACTAATAGTAATACTTGTCCAAAAGTTTCGATCAATAACTTTTTGAAACCGGATTTGCCTCTAGATTGCACTTTAAAGAGGTCATTTTTTGATCCAAACTATATGAAAATTTAAACATAGAAAATAATATGAGAAAGAATTTGGCGCAAGGAAATTTTGGACATTTTTCTAACATTTTTTTTTCTCATTTGTTCTTTATATTATTAACTTTCTTCGTTCAGAATCGTTTTATTGAAGAAACGATTTATCGTTTCTTTAAAATTCAATACATCCGCCAAGAGAATCCCACCCGTCGTGCGAAGTACACCCATTGTGCGAAGTATGTCCGGCTTTTTTTTTTTTGTTTTTAATAATTTTTATCAAGTTTTTGGGTAAAAAAAATTGTGGTAAAAAAATATATTAACTCCTCTGTGAATCAACGATTTCATTCTCCTAATAGCCTATAGTTCAATAGTTTCAAAACATTTTACATTCTGAGTGGAGTGAAAAAGCTATACATTTTACAACAACAGTTATTTTTCTGCGAACAATTTTTTTTTTTTTACATAGAAATACTTGTTCAAAAGATTCGACCAGTACCTTTTGAAATCAGAATTTTCCTCAGTACAGTACTTTTGAGAGTTTATTTTTCAAAATTCTCAACAGTTTCCTTAAAATTTGAAAAAAAAAAACTAACCAAAATTTTAAGAAAGTGTTTTCAAGACATTATTTTTTCAATTTAAATATTATAAATATTAATATACAGATAGACACCAACGTCAAAAATATTTTGGAAAAAAAAAAATTTGAGTATGTGAGAAAAAAATCCGTGTTTATTTTTTTTTAACTATTTTTTCCTTTCCTAAGTTAATAATGGAATATAAAAGAGGCTGTGTAAAAAGTAATTTTTTTTATTCTAATCTTTAAATTAAATCGTTTTGAGTAAACCGAAAATGTCTTTTGATATTCGTTCTCTTCGTAGCATTCCAACTTATTTAGAATTTTACAGACGTGCTCGAATCGACGAGCAGATGATATTTTTAAGGGGTGGATTTTTTTTTTTTTAATATTAGGAAAACGCTATTCCTACACATGTGTTGTTTTTGGTTTTATACACGTACGACGTTTACAATACAATATAGTATGTTCGCGTTCAACGTGATCAATATTTTATGTTATTTTATACTATTGATTTTGGAACCAGTTGTTACGTGGGTTTCTTTAATTTTCTATACTTAAAAACCTCAATTTAATAAAATCGGTTTGCACATAATTGAGAAAACGTTATTTTTATAAATTTGTTTGTGTTTTCTTTAAATATTTATGGAATGGTCGTATTTTAAATTTAGTAAGCTTTTATTATTGAAATAAAAAAATGATAATGACATTAAAAAAAAAAAAAAAACCGAGTTTTACCAGTAACCGAAAACAAAAGCCGTAATTATTGTAAGATTTTATGGAAAATTAATTTGACTTATGTCATAGAATTTTAAAAGTAAAAACATAATTCATCGTTTTAAAGTTTTAAAATAATAAATATTTTTAAATTGCTTACAATCCATTATAAAATTTTATTATCTTAAAAGAACAAAATGCAAACAGATAATGATTCTTAATTTGAAGTTTAATTTTGCAAATCAGTTTTTTTCTAACACTGAATCATCGTAAAACTAGTTCTGATAATTTCTATAAAATGTTATGAGTTGGTAAGACGGAAACAACACAAACACACGTGTGTGACCGCAGTTACGTTAAGTCTTAATAAAAATGTGCGAGAAGTGTGCAAAAAAAATAAAAGCTTGTCTAAGTAGTTTATGTGCGCTTGTCTAACCCTTAGATCGAACCTGCTTGGAAAATAAAAATATAATAACTCTTTTTTTTTTTAAAACACCGAAAATCGAGTTTCTGTTTTGAAATGTTTTATACCAATAATACTTATCTCGCGTGTTGAAGCCATCATCTTTGTGTTCTATCAAACCGTCAACAAGTCTGTGTGATTTATATAAGTTATCTTTGGTTAATGTTCTATCTTCTATAATCTCCTATAACTTATACGTCTAAAGGGCGTATGTTCATGCATTTGTATATTTTTTTTTTCTTTTAATAATAATAAAAGTTGCAGAGCAGGATAGAAATTTGTTTTGTAGCCTATAGAAAACGAAAATAAAATTTTTATATTGCATGATAATATATTTGCATATTTCGATCAATATTTCTTTCAAAGCATATTTATATTTTATTAGTGCATAATAATGCACTAATAAAATGTATCTTTGGGTTGTACTCGACATTTAACATTGAATTTTTCGTATATTTCTATTATCTATAGACAGTTTATCATTTTTAAGATTTTGTATTATGTATTGTATAATATGTATATTTCAAAAACAATGATTGTTTAGTGTAATGCACACATTTAACTAAGTAAAACAAAATACGTTAATGAAAAAAATAAAAATAATAATTAAATTTTTTAGATTAAATCAACAATAAAAGAAGATCAATGTACAAATACATCAATTTTTATTTAAATTATTTATCTATTTTATTTTTATTGTAAGTTTCAACAAATATTATTTACTATTTCATAGCAGATTTGATGTTTCGGAATCATATTTTTTCATTTTTTAGGAATATAATGATGATGTTTTTGTGCATATTTTGTGAATTTTTTTAAAGCATATATTTAAGTTTTTTAAAGCATGAACCCTTTCCTTACAACTCTATCTACTTCCAATCCTATTGTACATTGAGTACATTCTATATATATATATATATATATATAAGAACATCCTCGAGTTTGATTTCGTTCTAATGACTTTTGAAACCATAAAATTTTTACGTTCTACAACAGTTTTTATAATAATTATTATTTTTTTTTTCAATCAACAAAATGCGATCTCGATATTTTCGTTTATCGATAATAATAACAATATTGTGAATTCCGGAGTGATTTTAATATCGAAAGCTTTTAGATGATTAAAAACGTTCAGGACTAATATCGTTTTTAATCGACATATAACTTGTTGTAATCTTCAGACTCTGTCAAATCTCTATAAAATCAAAAGACTTTCCTAAAAGTTCAGTTTCGTTCAATCGACGGCGATAAGCATCGATCCGAGCCGAAAAACGCGTGATGCGATACAAACTGTTAATAATAATCCTAGTCCGTAGGTATTATTATTATAGCCGTAGAACTTTGATCAAAAAACGCTATTTTAGATTCTTAACTAGTGTTTTTACAATTACGTTTACTATTATTTTTTCTGTGAACAACTTTTCGTATGGAAACACTTGTCCAAAAGTTTCGATCAGTGACTTTTTGAAACCGAATTTGCCTCTAGATTGTACTTTAGAGAGGTCATTTTTTTGAATTTCTCAATTCTTCAATTTTTTTTTTTTTTTTTTGAAAAAACTACCCAAAATTTGACTAAAACTACTCGGAAACCATTATTTTTTTTAAATCCGAACTATATGAAAATTTAAACATAGGTAGAAAATAATATATGAAAGATTTTGGCGCAAGAAAATTTTGAAAATGTGAAAAAAAATTTTGGACATTTTTCGAAAATTTATTTATTTTTTTATATTATTAACTTCCTTCATTCAGAATCGTTTTACTGAAGAAATAATTCATCGTTTTTTTAAAATTTAATACGCCCGTCAAGAGAATACCACCTGTCGTGCGAAGTACACCCATCGCGCGAAGTATGTCCGGATTTTGTTTTATTATAACCCAAAATCCTTTGCGAAATTAGATCATCGAATGTGTATCCTAAAAACGATTTAGAAAAACAGAGAAAGGTTTTTTTTTAAATATATATAAAAAAAAAAGAAAATTAAGGAGCCAGACCATAGGCGCAACTAGGGGGGGGGGGCTAAGTTCCCCCAAAACCACTCATAGCCCCGAAGATTTTTTGAAAATTGCTTGAAATTAATATACTTGAGGGGAGGGGGGCTAATTTTTGTCCTAATCGCACTAATAGGATACACCCACCAAGAGATTCACACCCGTTGTGCGAAGAACACCCATCGTGCGAAGTATGTCCGGCTTTTTTATCGTTACTTTAGTGTTACAGTGCCGCAATAACAGGTGGTGAAAAGTGAGCCTTGAATTTTCTGGCCAGTGGTTTATTTTTAAATAAAGTCCCGACCAAAGGGTAGTAAATGCTACACCCAAAACGGGTTAATGCGTAATCGATTTTGCTCAGCATGCGCCATTTTTTTCTCTCTCTCTCTCTCTCTCTCTCGTTAATAAGCCAGAACAATAGGAAATCGTTTATGATTATCTATATATTATATTAAATAGAATAATAATTATGGGAAAAAAAAAATAAATACTACTAATGGCACTTATGTACAGGATTGGTTGAGTGAACGCTGCAGTTTGTCGGATATTTTTAATACTTTTTTCAACGATTAAAAATGTCGGTTATCATTTCTATTAGTAGGTATCAAAGCAGATTTTCTCAATTCGAAAAAAATTAACTCAAAAGCACTAAGTTAGATTAAACGCATTTATTATATCTGTATATTGAACAAAATTTAATTAATTGTGTGCAATTATTGATGGTGTTGTTATTTTCAAAATATAGTACACGTCGAAAAAGTAATACAAATGATAAATGCTATTCGATTGGTATTGCAATAATTTTTAAATTTATTTCATGTTAGAGCTAGGTACTCATATAATGTATAAAATTTGTTTATTTGTTTGTTAATCTTAACTTTTAACTACAATATAGTATGGTTTAGAAAAAATTTAGAATACTTCAATTTGTTTTTCTTTTGTTTAAACTTAAGATAAACATTTAATGAAGAGATTGACGAGCGAAGCGAAAAGCTTAGTGAAAGACGCCTAATTAAGTGTATTGCTTATAAATGGGCCAGTCAAGTCTCATGCTATATCTGAAACCCAAGACTGCGCACGCCATTGGTCCAACGCCAAAAGAATAAAAACTTACAGATTTTTTATTAATAAAAAAAAAGAATTGGAAAAAATACCTTAAAACTATAGTCATCCAAAGATCTTATAATAATTTATATACATTTTCTGACTATTATTGATAATAATTTACAAACAATTAAATAATATAAAAATATAAGTAGTTAAATACAGAAATTAGATACGAATAGTGAAATCAAAATAACCTAACCTTAAACGGGCACCGAGAAATTTAGAATTTTTACTTCCGTAATACACTGCGAACGTGGGAGAATGAAAAATAGTCAAGTCTTGTTATGATTTAATATTTTACAACGATGATGTGAAGTTTAATCAAACGTCTAATCTCATTAAAAGATTTTATTCGCCGGGCGAAAATGAAAATAATTCGAGAGCTGACGTTTCCGTGTTTTGAATGGACCTTTGTGTCAGCTATAGAGGTAGTCGTTTTACAACAGCGATGCTTAATATTTATTTTTTATACTCTCTACGGAAATCCATTTTCTACACGCTTCCGAAAACACTGAGGTGTGTTAAAAACGTGGAAAAAAAGATTTTCCAATTGAGATTCTCGGTGATATTTTAGGAAGATAATTTTTTGAAATCACAATAGTTTCGGCACAAACGGACTCGATACCGGATTCGGAAGGGTTTTTCGCACACGCACACGTCACAATTCCCGTCCCGACGGAACCCCCCCCCACCCCACCCCACCCCCGGGGTTGAGAATCGCTGCGGTCGTTCCACCCGTAATGGAAAATAATACGTAACGCGCGTAAATATTCGCGAGTGAGTGCGCGAGTGAGATTCGCCACCGCCACGTCACCCGGCGGGACGAGGGATGACGGCAGCGGGGGTGAGGGTGGGTTTGAATCGGGGGTTAAGAGGGCTTAGCGACGAATACAAGTGTGCACCGACACCGCAAAGCGTGTGTGAATAGGCACCGGCGGCTGCGGTGCGGGTATATCGCCGTTGCACAAATAACTCGGCGTTTCTCAATTAACCGTCGCGTGCACACTCATTATACACACATCAGTACTTTCCAAAAAGCGTTCGGAGTACGAGTGGGGGTGGGGGGTGGGAATATTTGAGGG
>JAIPRM010014945.1:0-10436 GCA_025469315.1 Stegophylla sp. TES_Ste_2020
ATTTTTTTTTTTGGAAAAAACTACCCAAAATTTGACAAAAACGACTCGGAAACCATAATTTTTTGATCCGAATTTTATGAAAATTTAAACATAGATAGAAAATCATATAAAATAGATTTTGGTTCAAGAAAATTTTGAAAATGTGAAAAAAATTTTTGGACATTTTTTAAAAATTTTTTTTTTTCTTATATTATTTACTTCCTTCGTTTAGAATCGTTTTACTGAAGAAATGATTTATCGTTTCTTTAAAATTTAATACGCCCGTCAAGAGAATATCACCCGTCGTGCGAAGTACACCCATCGTGCGAAGTATGTCCGGCTTTTGTTATATCTGTAAGGCGTCCTCGAAAATAATTTTTGAATTATTGAAAGAAAGATAAGAGATAATTGAAATAGCATTACAATAATTGATGTTTTAAACCAAGTATGAAATAAATATTTTATTTTTCCAAATTAGGTAACATATAAATATAGACATTATATTTATATATAAATTGTGATACAAGATGTATAAATATTACAAGTTTAATTAAGATTATTAAATTGTTATATTAATATTTTTATCATTACAATAAAAATAACTTTAACAGAATTTTAAATTATACTTAACTCGAAATATATTCATTATAATATATTACAATATATGTTTACGTATAATATATGTATTGGTAAAATTTAAAACTCAACCTTTTTTTTTTTTCAAATTAAATAATAAATTAAGTTTTATAAAAATTATAATGGTCTGTTAATATTATTTATTTTAAATTTCTTCAGAATTTGAGAAGTATATACTGCTATTACATAAATTCACTAAATGTAATATCTACATATTTCATTACGATAAAAAGTAAAAATAAAAATAGTGTAAAAGAATTGTAGGACTTGTCTATGTTTCAATCATATATACATTAAATATACATATTAAATGTTTATTATCGGTTCCATAGACAAATATTTTAGAATTGAACCTAAAATGTCTTAAAACTCGGACTATAAACAGCGCAAACCGAGTTTGTTTCTAATTTAATGAACATGGGGAAACGGCATTTTTACTTAAACATGAATAGCTGGTAAACATTATTTATTTATTTTTTTTTAATTCTTAAAATAAGAATTTTTTTGAGAATTAAATTTTCTACAAAAAAGTTCTTTAGTACTGAATCTGTAAATTCATTATTATCCATGTTTGAGTAAAAACGTTGAGTGGGAAACAAACTTGCTTAAGCCATTCACAAGTTTGATTTAGGAAGTTGAAACTTTGGCCCAATGTTAAAACATTGATCAATAGGACCGAAAAAATTTTGATACATATACATATTACTTGTAAAGTTATCTATAGAATCTTAAGAAAATCCTATAAAATTCTAGCTTTTTATGCTTTAACAGGTATTTAATTTTTTTTTTTCAATTTTGTGAAATAAAACTATTTTTATACTGCAAGAGTCTTGTAGCAAGACCAAGACTTGAAGTGCAAGACCAAGACCAAGACCAAGACTTACAGTTATAACCAAGACCAAGACCAAGACTGAGTTTGCAAGAACAAGACCAAGACCAAGACTGGGTCAGTCTTGGTCTTGGTCTTGTTTTCACTACACCCAACGGTATTCTTCGCTCCTCGAGTGGGATGCTCTTAATGGGTATATTTTAAAGAAACGATATATTATTCATTCATTAAATCGATTCTGAATGGAGCTTCAGTTCATACAAAATAATTTTATTATTTTTATTTAAAAATTATGATGTATATTATAATAACAAAAAAAAAAAAAATTATATTTTTTTCTTCCAATTTTATATTTTACTATTAACGGAATGCAAAAGCAATATTTTAATTAAAAAAAGTGTTGGAAAAAAAAAATTAGAAAAAAATATGCCGACATATAAGAATATTTCTTACCCCAAAACATTACGTATAATATTATTGTCTATCTAGATTTAAAAATTCATAAAGTTTGTATCAACATAAAAAAAATTTGTTTGATGTTTTTGTCAAATTTTGGGTAATTTTTCACAAATTTTGGAAAAATTATTGATAATTTAGAAAAATAACCCCTAAAAGTAACATCTAAGTTTTAATTATAATACAAACAGTTGCTAACCAAAACTTTTTGACAAGAATTGATGTAAAAAAAAGTCATAATAATTAATATTGTTGTAAAAATACAAGCTTCATCGCTAAATTTTAAAATTAGCCAAAAAAAAAAAATATTATCTTTTAATTATCTGCTGCAATTTTAACTTCATGTGCTGTACAATATAATGACATATCGATAAAAAAAGACGTCGATTTCAAATTCTGAAACAAAGTCACGTACAACTCGTGTTCAAAGCCGGACTTACTCCGCACCCATGGGTATTCTTCACCCTTCATGTGGGATAGTCTTGGTGCGTGTGTTGAATTTCAAAGAAACGTTTAATCATTTCTTCAATAAAACAATTCTGAGTAGAGCTTCAATTAATCATTGCAGATAACAATAATCGTAAGTTTTTTATTGAATAGGTACGTTTAAAAATTGCTGCGAATACACATTCTATCCGAAATTCGTCGAATTTTTGATTTAAGCAATATCACTTTTTGACAAGGAAATATATTTATCACGAAACAGTTTGTGTCTATTTAAATATTCATGAAAATGTTCTGAAGTTTAAAGCTTTTATGATTAAAAATTGTTACTACTGATTTTCACAAAAACATACGGGTATACAATTATCCGCTCCAAAAACAATAAACTGAATAATATGTTACGTATTACGTAATAATTAAGAAGAGAAATTTGCTATTTTTTGGATTAAATGTCATTTGATCCATAGTTATAATTAAAAATCTATTTAAACGCTCGTGAAAAAATATTGTGGGCCAACTTTCATGAAAATTATACAACACGTAAAAACTAAAATGTAAAGTAAAATATAGACAAGGAAGCGGGACATACTACACACCACAGACATTCTTCATTCCTCAAGCTAAATATTCTTGGTTAAGTGTAGAATTTTAAGGAAACGATAAATCATTTCTTCAATATGAAGATTCTGAACGAAGGAAGTAAAAAAGAATAAAAAACAATAATAGTCGTTATTTTCAACACACTTACCAAGAGTATCTGACCCAAAGAGCGAAGAATATCCGTGGTGCGAACTATGTATAGCTTTCTTGTCCATACTTTACTTTTCTTTGTATCTTTTTATCTGATATATAAAGGGAGAAAAAAGTGTTGGAAAAATGTTCAAACAATTTTTTTCTCATTTTCGACATTTTCTTACGCCAAAATGTTTCTCATATTATTGTTTATCTATGTTTACATTTTCATAAATTTTGGATCAAAAAGTTATGGTTTCCGAGTCTTTTTGTCAAATTTTGGGTAGTTTTTTCGAAAAAAAAAATTGAGGAATTGAGAAATTAAAAAAATGACGTCTCTAAGGTACAATCTAAAGGCAAATCCGGTTTCAAAAAGTTACTGATCAAAACTTTTGGACAAGTATTTCTATATGAAAAGTTATACACAGAAAAAAAAGAAAAAAATAAATAAATGAAAAAATAAACATCATTGTAAAAACACTAGCTTCTTCACTTCGTTCAGAATCTAAAAAATAATAATAATAATAAATTAAAATAAATTGAATAATTGAGAAATTCAAAAAAATGACTTCTTTAAAGTACCAATTAGATGCAAATCCAGTTTCAAAAAGTTACTGGTTAAGACTTTTGGACAAGTACTTCCATACAAAAATGTGTTTGCAGAAAATAGAAAAATTTAAAAAAATAAACATCATTGTAAAAACTGTAGCTTCTTCATTTCGTTCAGAATATAAAAACCATGAAAGAAATATTTTGGCAAAAGAAAATATCGAGCGTGAATTAAATTTCAAAAATATTAACGTTTATAAAATTTCGATCGAAAAAAAAAATTACCAGTTTTATACAATATCTTACTTTAAATGGTTATAAAATCAGAAGTTGATTTATGATTTTCTAGATTTTTTGTGAATAATCAGAAATACATGTGAGTAAGGTAATGTTAAATTCTCAGCCACCTAGTTATTTCAAGGATTTTATTACAAAAAAAGCTAATAAAACATAAGTAAATCCAAAATGCTCTATTTACACATATTATATTTCGGATATTTTTTAAATTAATTTTCCATCTGTACTACACTACTGTTGATAATGTGTGAAAATTTCATGTTTCTAGTCCTTTTTGTTTTGAAGATATAGTGAAATCAATAAAATCAATTTTATGAAAATCTTGTTCCCGGCATATTTTGCTGATTTTACAAAATTATTCAACAGGTCTTCCTCGTTTTTAGTTATTTTGGACATGTAAACTTGTATTAATATTTATGAGTGGAACAAAGAATGTATTGTTTTTACAAATTTGTTAGTTTTTTTCCCCGTATGTATGTAATCACGAATTTGTTAATGATTTTTGATTTAAATGATTTAAGTTTCTTAACATTACTTTAAAAATAATAAAGCTAGAAAGTTAAAACTCTCTAAAAAATACTAAAAATAGTTACGTGCATACTCCATATAGTTTTCAAAATTATTTGACCAATTTTGAGGCAAGTACAGAACTTTGAAAAATGGGGAATTTCTCGTTTTATAAGTTCTTATTTATACAATTTTAATGTCTGGATCTTAAGACCAGAAATTTTAATTTGATGAATTTTAAATGAAAAGCCGACGATACTGAAAAAATCTCGAAAATCGTAAGTCAAGTTTATAATACTGCTTAAAATTAACATTTTGATAGAATTTGTTAGTTTTACATAAAATTACACGCTTAAACTTATATTAAAAACAATAGGTTTGGCCGATCTTCATGAAACTTGATACATAGATAGGTTAAGATTTACATTGCGAATATTTTGGCGAAAGAAAATTTTCTAGGGGCCGATAACTCAAATTTTACAAGGTTTTGATTGAAAAAAATCTGAAAAAATACGGAAAATGTACTATAAATATTAAATACTATAAATACAAATGAACAAAGATAATTTTGTTATCAAATAATAGTATTAGACTATTTTAATATATTATTTAAAAATAAATATGGAATCTATCAATAGCTCAAAACCCAAATATTCCCATATGAACACCAAAATTCCAATTAAAAGTTGTTTGATGGCTTATGAATTCATAAAAATGTATTTTTATTGCTTATAGTATTTTAGTAGAGACATTTATTTACACACAACTACATAATTATCGAGTACTCAACATGATAAAATAACATTTTTTAAATTTAACCTAATTGACAATTTATTATTAGAGCATATTTATTGAAGTTCTGTTCGGAAGCATTTTTTGAAGAAATGATTTGTCATTTTTTTTAAATTCAATACATTCAGAAAGAATACCCAAGGTGCGAAGTTCGTATAAAATATACTAAATATAATTATATATAAAAAAAAAAAATTATGTGACTAACACGTTAAATGATAACTGTTGACTACAATTATTTTTTGACAATTAAAACATATTCGGTCAGTTAATTCATATAGTCTGTTTTTAAATAACCATATAGTTAAGTACATTAATTTTTGGAAAACATACCATTATACTGTCTCGTTAAAACGGTTTTTATTATTTTTAAAGTGTTTGTCGAAGAAGACACGACAAAATAAATATTTTCGTTTCATACCTGGTACTGAAACCTATAATAGGTACTCGTTTACGACCAATAATTATTACTGTCGATAATTATAATTATTATTAATTATCCGACAAACGAACGAATCGCAATCTTTACTAAAACGAATTACAAGTCAACACCCGATTTAAACGTATTATTATTCCGTCGTCCTTGTCGTCCTCGTCGCAGACTCGGTAATTGTTTTCATACATCATAACGGTATTGCATCGTGTGCCAAAGCACCATAACATAAAAGTAGGGCCGTCTTAATCTCTACGCGTTTCAGGCCGATAAACATTCACAGGAAATTACACATCCTGTTATTAAAATAATATTGAAGGCACAGCACAGCCGTCTTTGCATAAAGTGTCTTTCAAAAATAAAATGAAAAAACAAAAAACTATACACCGTCAAATCGCATTTACTATTACTATTTGTCATGAGACTTCATAGCGCACCACCTATCGTTACTTTCGAATACGAGGAACAATGAAGAACGCACGAGGCTATACGATAATTATCATAATTGTTATAACTGTGAATTAAACCGAGATACTTGCCCTAAAAATAATTAGTCGTCGAAAGCAAGATTAGATTCCTAAACACAAAACAGATCGAATATTAACATTTACAGCTACTGGGGAATTTGACACTGGTAATTAGGGTTGAAATAGTACAATATTTTGCATATTTTTTTTGACGAATCCAAGACACAGCAAATCGGCATAAAAAATCCGTTTCACACATCTGGGGGATTAAAATTAATATACTAGTGTTATTTTGCACATTTAGAAGTATTTTTATAATAACTATAAATATTCTAAAGTCTTTCGAAGTTTTTAGGTAACATTTTTGAGCTTATTTGTAAAATTTTCAAATATGTCAACTAATCAGTTTTTTTGTTTTTTCATAACAATTTTTCTTGGGTTTTTTTTTTCGTCAACGGAAAATATTCCATTTAGTACAATTTTTAAATTAATTCGGTTTCGTTTTAGAAAAAGAAAATGCAATAATACAGACGTCATGCAATACCAAAATTATCTTATTTGTTATTATTTCTTTTTTATTCCTCATACTACTTTTTTGATTTCATATAATATTACTTTATAAATTCTTTTATTTATTTTATAAAATAATTGAATATAACATGATTGTTAAGAGCTTATTTTTGTACATATTATGAAATTTTTGCTGAATAATAAAAATATGTTGATACATATTTTTAAGTGTATATTTCTTAGTTTTTTAAGACATATAAATCCAAACCCTATTGATAATTTATGTTAAAATATTTTAAATCCAGTACAAAATACTCATTTTTTTACGACTGCTAATTTAAAACTAATTATTATTTGTTTTGTGGAAGACACAATCATTATCATCGCATTTAAAAATTATAAATAAAAGCATGATATACTTAGCATGATAGATATTCTTCGCTCCTATGGTGAGACTGGGTGGATGTGTTAAATTCTAAAGGAACTATAAATCTTTTATTCAACAAAATGACTCAGAGTGGAGCTTTAAATTATACAAGACAATTTTACTTAAAAATAATAAAGTTTATTATTACAAAAAAAAATACCTGTTTTTGTGATCTAGTTTTATATCACACTATTAACTTTGAACGGCAAAAATATCGATGAAGAAAAAAATTATTTTACATTTTCAAACTTTTCTTTTACCAAAATGTTCACCATATTTTCTATCTATATTACAAATTACATAAATATTAACTTAATAATTTTTTTTTTATATAATCGTTTTAGTCAAATTTTGGTTAGTTTCCCTAAATTTTTAGTAAACTATTGGGAATTTCGAAAAATGACTTCCTTAAGATACCTAAAGAAAATTTGGACAAGTATTCCTATAAGAATACTTATACCCATAAAAAAAAAGCCGGACATATTTTGCACCATTCAACGCTTCTCATGTGTTTTGAATTTTAAATAGAACGATAAATCATTTTTTGAATAATATGATTCTGAGTGAAGTATTTTAATAATATGAAGCACAACATTAGTCGTCATTTTCAACACAACCACCAAGAGTATCTGACCCGAAGAATGACGAATACCCACAGTGCGAAGTATGTCCGACTTTTTTGTCTATACTTTACTTTACTTTATTTTACTCTATTTTTTTTTTTATCCAATGAAATATGAAGAAAAGGAAAAAGGCAATTTTACTAAAAATAAATATGATAAAAAAATGTTAGAAAAAATTCCTAAAATCTAAAAAGAAATCATTGAAAAAGTACTAATTTCTTCGCTTCACTCAACTAAAATCTTTTCACTTTTAATGCCGTATTCCTGTTTTGCACACTTACACTTTGTGCGCTTGTTTATCGAGGAAAAATGATTTTAAGTTCTAAAAAAACAAATTGTTTACCATTCTGTCGCATAAGTACTTTACTTTTAATTACTCGAAATATCAATTCTTAAGCAAGCAACGTGAGATCGTACTCCGATTCAAATCGTGCAGTATGCCGATTCGGAGCACCTTTCTCCATCGACTCAACAGCACGTCATGACGAATACTGTTCATTTATTCGCGTTACATTTCATCGTAAACAAATGACTTATTGTATACGTTTCATTTCATTTCAGAACAGTGCTTGAATTGGAAAAAAATTAGCGCATAAGTCTAAAAAAAAATTAGCGTCCTCGAAAATTGTAATATCTCATATACCCGTAGTGATTTATAAAAGTTAGAAGGGATACGTTAAAAATATTTAAAAAAATAAAAGGGGTACTCCGTCCCACCGCTTCCTCCCCCATTCAAGCACTTTTTCAGACTTGAAAAGAGTCTGAGGTAAATGTGCGAAACGAGAGTGATTCCCCCCCAATGTTTTTCGACACATCACACGCGCCTTTGCGCATTATTTTCATCGGAACGACCGCGACTGTGTCCTTCGTGCAAATTACTTTTTAATGATTACATGATCACCTGCGCAACAATCTATGAACATCATTGTAATGGGATTCGAATTTATTTGCATCACCAGTAGAACGCTTTTTGATTTTTAATAATTTTGTGACTAATACACATTTGTCAAATAGGTACCAAAAAATAGTACCATTTTTTACACTAGCTTTTTCGTAACACTCAGATTCTAAAATAACTAACACGTTTAAAACAACTCAAGGTTAATATTTAATACGTAATGCGATGAACGAATGAATGATAACGAATGATTAAATTGTTAAAACCACGATAAAATTAAAAAGTAAAGTTAAATAAAGCAAAGATAAGTAAAGTAAAGTATAGACAAGAAAACCGGACATATTTCGTAATATGCCTATTCTTAGCTTCTTGGGCCAGATACTCTTGGTGGGTGTGTTGAATTTTAAAGAAACGATAAGTAATTTCTTCAATAATAAGTTTCTGAACAAAGTATGTTAATAGTATGAAGAAAAGTAATAGTCGTCATTTTTAACACAACCAATAAAAGTATCTGACCGGAGGAGCGAAGAATACCCATGATGCGCTGTATATTCAGCTTCTTATCAATACTTTACTTTACTTTACTTTACCATACTTTATTTTTTTTATAAAAAATTGCAAAATTACTAAAAATAAAAAAAAAATTGATGAGCAAAAATTGTTACAAAAAATGTGCAAATTTTTTTTCACATTTTAGAAATTTTCTGATCCCAAAATAATTCTTATATTATTATCTATCTATGTTTAAATTTTTATAAAGTTTTGATTAAAAAAATATAGTTTTTGAGTCTTTTTTGTTAAATTTTAGGTAGTTTTTCCAAATTTTGAAACAACAATAGAGAAATTCGAAAAGTGACCTGTTTAAAGTATTATCTATAGGTAAATCTAGTTTCGAAAAATTGCTGGTCAAAACTTTTGGAGAATTATTTCTATTCGAAAACGTGTACACATAAAAAATAATAATAATATTAATAATTAAAAGAAAAATAAACATCATTGTAAAAACATTAGCTTCTTCGTTTTATTTATAATCTAAAATAGCATACATCCATTGATGTAATGCTAATTTAACATAATTTTAATCATAAAATAGATAACTAATACACGAAGTAGTAAAAACGAATACTAAATGCTCATTTAAATTAAATTCTTCTGACGTGGACTCCATAGACCAAGGTCTCAAATCAATTAAATTTAATCCATTATCGCTATCGCCATTTTTCTTGAATTCATGAATGAATTGTATAAATTTTTTTCGAATAAGGAACAAAACGTTTTCAAATTAATTACAGGCAAGACCCATTGAAAGTATCAAAAAATTGTATTTATCAGTATAAACTTCATGATACATTTTTACCCACGCGCCAAATTTTTCATATTCATTTGGGTAATGCGTCAAAAAAATGTGATTACATTTTCTATAATGTGACTTACTTCACTTTTGCTCTACTATTCACATACTATGATAACAGTTTAGGAAGAATTTTAGTAGAAAGCTTTTTTTTGTATTTGAAATTAACCTTTCTTATATATCAACTCAGGCTGTTGAGAAAATAATACGTGGTCCACCTACATTAGTGTTTCCCAAAGGATGTGTAAAAACTATAATTTTTTTTATTCAAATCCATCCAATATAATAATAAATATAAGAAAAATATTAAGAAATAAAAAGAATAAAAAACAAAAGAAATATAATTATCTTTATTTAAAAAAAGCCGGACATACTTCGTACGATAGGTGTACTTCGCACGACGGGTGGTATTCTCTTGACGGGCGTATTAAATTTTAAAGAAACGATAAATCATTTCTTCAGTAAAACGATTCTGAACGAAGGAAGTTAATAATATAAGAAAAAAA
>JAIPRM010014947.1:0-10436 GCA_025469315.1 Stegophylla sp. TES_Ste_2020
TATTGACTTCCTTCGTTCGGAATCGTTTTACTGAAGAAATGATTTATCGTTTCTTTAAAATTTAATACGCCCGTCAAGAGAATACCACCCGTCGTGCGAAGTACACCCATCGTGCGAAGTATGTCCGGCTTCTTTGAATTTAACTTTTCCTAAAAATAAACCGAACGATAATGCATAACGAGAATAAAAATGTTTTATTATAGATTCATGATTTTAAAAATTATTAATTCTTTTCGTTTATGCCAAGTAAAAAAAAAAAAATTGTAAGCTTTACGCCATTCGAATAGTGAACAGAGGAATCATGAATTAAAATCATTTATAAAATTAACTAACGAGGATAATAAATAAATGAAATCTCCCTTGCGTTTACTACGAGATAGACTGACATAATAATTCAACTAGATCGTCACGAGGAGCATAATTTTATTATTTTATTATTGTTAACTACAATATTCAAGTATAGGGTTACGAACTTTCAAATTGAGTAATTTTTCTCGTATGTATATAACTAGGATTCGAACTGTATTTTTGTATAGAAATACTTTTCCAAAAGTTTCGATCAATAACTTTTTGAAACCGGATTTGCCTTTAGATTGTACTTTAAAGAGGTCATTTTTTGAATTTCTCAATTTTTCATTTTATTTTATTTTTTTTTTGGAAAAAACTACCCAAAATTTCACCATAACGACTCGGAAACCATCATTTTTTGATCCGAATTTAATGAAAATTTAAACATAGATAGAAAATCATATGAGAAAGATTTTGGTGTAAGAAAATTTTGAAAATGTGAAAAAAAATTTTGGACATTTTTCTAACATTTTTTTTCTCATTTATTTTTTATATTATTAACTTCCCTCGTTCAGAAGAATCGTTTTATTGAGGAAATGATTTATTGTTTCTTTAAAGTTAAATACACCCAAATCAAGAGAATACCACCCATCGTGCGAAGTATGTCTGGCTTTTTTAAGTTTAAAACACAACATTTAAAAGGGGGCGGGACCATTTTCCTCCAAAAATCAAATTCCATTCTCCTCCAATGTCCATTTTCCACCAAAAAAAAATAAAATAAAAATTCCTTTTTCCTCCAAATTAAAACACCATTCTCCTCCACATTCCATATTCCTCCAAATATTTTTCAACTCATTTATTTAAATATTATCATAAAAAATAATTCATTTTTAATTCTTTGATAGGTATGAATTTGTTCAAAAAATGGCCTATAATTACAAAAAATAATTTAATGTAATTAAGTACCTATAGATAGCTTCCTAGAAATATTTTTATTTATACATTTACTATTTAACTAAATACACTCAACACTGAAATTATAAATATGAATTATTATTTAAATAAAAGATTTAAAAAAATTAGCATTACCCAAATTTTTATTTTTAAGTAGATAGCTTCTTCTAGAAACAATGTATTTTATTTGGAGGAAAATGGAATTGGAGGAAAATAGACACTGAAAGATTATGGACTTTGATTTTTGGAGGAAAATGGTTACGGCCTTAAAAGGATAATTTTGAATTTTTAATGTTCGATTTTATTTAAATGAAATTGTTGTTCAACAAATAAGTGTATTTATACATTTTAATGTTATTTAACTGCAACAAAATTCAAATACAATATTTTAATACACGTGTTTAGTGCAATTATTTAAATGAGTTTTCAGGACAATAATGCAATTAATTTTAATGCATTTTTAACGAGATAAAGTGCGAGCTATATCTATATACTAAATTAATTACTACATTTTTTTTTTTTTTTTTTTTTTTTTTTTTTCGTAAAAGCCAAGTAAGTCTTGCTCGGGGCCGTTCTAGGTTGTTCGCCGAAGCTAGGACTATCTTTAAAAATTATTTTTTATTCACTTGTCCGCCCTATTTTAGAGTATGGTGTTGTTCTTTGGAATCCACACACTGCAAGCAACTCTCGTCAACTTAAAATAATGGCGCAAAGAAAATTTCTAAGTTTTGCTGGATTTATTTTACATATTATACGATATCTGCTCCATGATTACACCCCTGTTTCTGTGAATTCCTTAGCTTGGATCAACCCTTTCTAATCGAAAAACTGCTCTTGGGTTTAAATTTCTGAATGGATTGCTATTTGGAAAAATAGATTCTTCTCGTATTGACTTAAGGGCACCACGACATATTTTTAGAAATCCTACTCCCTTCCACATTCCTCCTTGCACCCTCTAATAATTACTCGGCAAATGAACCTATCACAATATTAATGACTCTTGCCCAATGTGGATGCTTTCCACCTCGGTTAATACTTATATTAACACCCATTATGTATACATTTCAACTTGAATGTGTTTTGATAGTAATAAGTAACTATAATTAATCGTAAACCGTATATATTATCTAATGATTTTCCAAAGGGCTATTTATATAAAATAAATAAATAAATAATTAATAAAAAAGAGTCGTGAAAAATCGAGTACACTTTAGTTATATTTCATCGTTATAATTTAAATAATTATTTTTGACTTTTAGAACAATATTTATAAAATAATAATAATACGTATGATGTACATGAGTATTCGAGTGACTGATGTCGGCAATAACGTCGTGCGCGTGCGCGTGAAATTTTCAAAATTCGATGGCCACACACGATTCCCTCCCCCCCTCCGCGTCAATCCGACGACGTCTCGGCGGGCGCCGCTCCATGCTGCAGTCGTCTGTTCTCTTCCGTCAGTATGGAGAGCTTCTCGTCGAACTTTTCGCGCACCAAGTCGAAACGTTCCGCTTGTTTCTTGTATTCCGACCGCAGCTCGTCGTTTAATCTGAAAATCACGTGGTGGTACCCGCGTGAAAACAAACACACGGACGGTGGAAGGTTAGGGTTAGGTTAGGTTAGGTTTGTTGGAAGTTGACAGGAAAATTTTTGAGATTTTTCGAACAATATTTTCGAAGTCTAATTCAATACGAGTGCCCAGCTCTACTAGTGTGTACTGTACTTGGCAATGCAAAAACTCAGGAACAAGAACTCAGAAAGCAATGTTCAACGAATCTTTCAAAATTTCCAACAACGAATCGAGTAGAACAGATTAGAAAATTGGAAATAACGTTGCACCAAAATTTTCCGCTCTTGATGTGATATTAATTTGTACATGGGTAATTTGAAATTTGAATAACTTCGGAAATGATGACCAGCAAATTCGCGGATAGTTTTCTAGGACGTAGTTGGAAAACCACTGAAATTTTAGAAAATTGTTTTTCAAGTCTTTCGAATTTTAAATTTTGCATTTAGAAAAAAAGTGCCAACAAACTTTTGCGCTGCTTATGTGAACTTGTCAATACGAAATTTAAACAACTCCGAAAACAATGTCCAACAAAGATTGTAACGGAACAGTTTAGGGTCATAAATAGTGTTCCAGGGAAATTTTGAAAAATGTCTGAAATATTGTTCAATATTTCATATACCATTATATTGTCGGGAAATATTCAATTTCATAATATTTTTGGAAACAACAATCCGATTTTTCTGATTAAGTATTCATCGAAATTCGGATGTTTTTTTCAATGAATAATATTCCGCGACAAACCGGTTTCGGAAAATCTTCGCACAATATCATTTGCTTACTTGGCGGCCAAGTTCATTTTTTCGATTATCGCACTGTGCCGGGTCCTCTCGTCGTTGATCTTGCCTTGCAGGTTTTCCAAATCCTCCGTCATCCGTTTCACTTCCGTGTTGCGAAGGGACAACATGTGCTTGGTGATGTCTACGACTTCTTTCAGCGATTTCGACTGCGGACGGAAAACGAAAAAAAAAGACAATAATTACTCATTACTGTAGCGATGAAAACTTATGGAAAATGCATATTATTGTCTATGGCTTCTGTTTATAGCCATATGTTGGTGAGCTGGAAATATGTTTCATAACCGTTATTGACCATTATCTGGATGAATTTATTTTTAAATAAATAAATAATTGTTTTTATTTAGATAACTAAATTTTCAGTTTTTGAACTGAAAATTTTCATGAAATTCTACGATTCAGTTAAGTCATTTCAACACTGTTTTTTAAAATGTTTTTTTTTTTAATACCTGTATATTGAGCGCATCGATGTGTTTCTCTTGCACCGTGCACCGGTCGCTCTTTTCCTTCAACAGGTCGATGACTTTTACCAGAAATTTCTGCAGATTTCTGTTCTGTTTTTTCAGGTCTTCCGGCGACAAGTCGGACACGTCGCGCAACACTTCACCGATATCTCCCATGTCCTGCAATAAGACGTAGTACACATACTCGTTATAAACCCGCCAATAATTATTGTTCTCTATATAATATTTTATCGTTTGTTGAAAATTTAACGCATCCATCAAGAACATCATATCCGAGGAACAAAAAATACCCATGGTACAAAGCATTCTTTATTGTTGATAAAAAATAAAATTAAAAATTAGTTATTATAAGAGACAAAAATCAGAAAATGAACAGTGTTTGCTGTTATAACGTTTCAAAACAATTATTTTACATAACTAATATAATAAATAAATGTTATATTTTTAAAATAATATTGAAAATAATTGAAAAATATTTGAGGAGGATCTATTTCCCTTATTCCAGAAATTTTAATTTGTTGCAGTATCTCAGATACAAAAAAATTTTGTCATTTGATCTAAAATTATTTACATAGACAAATTCACAATTTTTTATTTATTTATTTGCTATATTTTGTATGATAATCATAATTAGTTAAACTACCACCAGTAGCGGATCCAGGGCCTTAATTTGCAGGGAGCGATTAGACAAAAGTAGATCAAATATACATAAAATTAATACATTTTTACTCACATTGAGCATTTTGAGTATGAATTTTCGTAATTTTTGGAAGGGGTGATCGTCCCCATCGCCCTTTTTAGAAATTCGTTCGAAACACATTTTAGAAATTCGAATAAATCCCAATAGTAAAGAAATTATTATTTTACGGTTAAGTGTTTAATTTTGCAAATAAAATTTTTCTAATATAACTTTCTTACTTTGTACAATGCTGTTAGTATAGCATTGATTTATTAAGCTATAAATCAACGTGACAAAAAAAAAAAAAAATTATCTTTTTATTTTAATCAAGATAAATTTCAATTATTTATTTTATCCAAAGCGTGTTATTCAAAAAGCATTTCTATCCAGATGAAAATAATATGTTCGATATTAATTCAGGGCCAGCTCAAGATATAGGTTAGCTAGGCACATGCCTAGAGCGACATTTTCAAAATTGACTTATACATTTTTTTTGTATTATTTCTATTGTATTATGCAAGGAAAATAGAAATTCAGTTGATTTCATAAGTAAGTAAAATACTATTTGCACATCGTACATATTTACAAAACTAATGTCCAAATAATGATCTAACGACCAAATGTTAAAACTTATGTCGATAGATAAGTCTTGTATTATATTTTAATTTCTAATGTATTTTAAACTTGCGTCACGTGCTTATTTTTAGAAAATATAATTCATTTACCGAGCAATATCATATTGAAAGTAATTTAACTAGCTATATCCTGATATGCATCACTGTAAATATTTTATAATTATTTAAATCAGCTTTTCAATTTAAACAGGTACTTAGTAATTTTTATTTAATTTGACATTCAGTTTAGAGAATATGATTTTTTCCTTTTTTTTTTTTTTTTTTTATTAACGGTCAAAAACTATACGTAATCTTAAAATCTGAATACGTGCACTCAATTAATTATAACAATATATAATAATTGTACAAACATGATATTAAAATAAAAAATATATAAAAATAACCGGATTGTCCCTACGCTACAAGTTATTTCTTTAAAAAAAAAAAATATTGTGTAGGTATGTTATCTAAAAAATAGGGTTAGGGGTTTAAGTTTAAATTAGAGCTCATGTTTTTTTTTTTTTTTTAGAGGCGGCAAAATTAAGTTTTGCCTAGTGCACTATTTTCGCACGAGTCGACCTTGGATATTGCTATCTTTATCGTTATCTAGATTAATTTTTTTTTTTTTTGGTTATTTTCTGATCGCCTCTATACATACCTTAACGACAGATCCGTGATGAGAGCCGGCCATGATTTGCCGAACACGACGCACGATGATAATAATAATAATAATAATAATATAATATTTCCGTTTCGAAGACACGTTAAACGGCGACTGTGTTGCAAACGGGAGCGGCAACAAAATCGAAATGCGTCACGCTTAAGTATCGCCAGTGATCCACATTCGTCTCCGGCCATTTGAACGGTTGCCAATAACGATTCGTACGGAAATAACTCCGAGTCAAGGGCCGCCCTCCGTCTGTACTATTTGGTGGTGATGGAAGTGGGGGGGAAAAAAATAAAAATAATAATATGCGTCTAATGCGACCTCAGCGACAACGTTCGAGTGACGACGACCAGTGATGTACTCGTGGGGGAATCATTTGGGGGGGGGCATATAACTGAGTAGCCTGTTTCAAAAATGATTATTAGATTATGGATTTTAAAGTAATAAAAAAAAAACTAAAATAATGTATTGAACCTCAACATTTTAAATAAGTCATTAGAAATTGGGATTAAAAAAAGAAAAAGGAAAGGAAAAAAGACAATTTTATGGAAAATAAAAAAAAATGTTAGAATCGATTTTATTTCTTAGTACATACGTACATAAAAGCATATTTCTTAATTTTCGTTTATTAAATTAAAATCGTTTCTAACAATGTTATGTTTATTTTTAGATTACTAATATTGTTTTACTAAATCATAAATGTATTAATTCAATCAGATATGTTGAAAATCACGTTTCTATAATTATTATTAAAGTGTTATTTACAAAAAATGTAACCTTATGGTCCAAATTTTTTAACGTTTATGTTCAAGAATCAACAGGACAAAATACTTTTTTCTTTCTTTCGCGCCAAAAATTAAGTCTCACGTAAATGAAAATATTGTTTCATTTGCTTATATTACTCGTAAAAATGAGACAAAAAAAACAGGATTAAAAGTAAAAAAAAACGTTTCGAACTACTCCAGACGCATCATGAGTATCTCCTAGTCTTACAAATTATTAATATTTTAAACCACGTTTTTCGTCGCTTTCAATTCGGCGGTCCCACCAGCGTTTTCGTTTCCCGTTCCCGCGGGACTCTTGAGTTTCACCAACCAATTGGACGGACTCTCGATCTGAAGGCGTTTCACTTTCCGTCTGAACACGAAGTACCAAACGATTCCGACCGCAGTGCACAGGAGCACTTCCACATAATAGCCGTCCACTCGAACGGAGAACAAGTCGTCGTCGGTCGTCTGAATCGAGTGTAGAAAAAAAAAAAAAAAAAAAACACAGTTATTAAAGTCCTTTTTAAGGGTGGCATTTTTAGGTTATTTCACCTTAATGCTAATATTTAGAAAGCATCGAGCGAGCAAAAAAAAAATGTGTGTACTTTGTTCGTCGGGTGCTCTTCACACCTCGGGTGGGATACTCTTGATACTTTTGACGGGTGCATTGAATTTTAAAGACCCATTTTTAGTAATTGGTGAAAGTTTCAAGTTTCTAGCTACATTATTTTTGAATTTATGTTAAAAATCAATTTTAAATTTTACGGTAATTGCATATTTTGCAGATTTTCGACAGATTTTCCACGTTTTTCAAAATGTATTGAGAAATTGGAAAAATGACCTCTTTAAAGTACCATCTGGGTGTATTTCGGGATCTATAGAGATACTGATCGAAACTTTTGGACAAGTATTTCTGTACGAAAAAGTGTTTCCAGAAAGAGAAAAAAATAAAATAAACATCATTGTAAAATCATAAGCTTCTTCACTCCGTTTAGAATCTAAAACGTCTTTTGAAATTGAAACGTTGAAGCAGAAAGGAAAAAAAAAAAAGTAAGGTCTTTGAAAAAATTGAGCAGAGAAGAAAAAAAAGAAAATTTTTTCTTAATAGCGGAGGAGGGCGGCAAATCTGACCTCCGCCCCGGGAGGCTAAATTACACGCTACGCCACTGATCTGATAATTTAGGTCGGAGACTCCAACACTTTTTATGATGCGACCAATTTTCATGGGCACCTCTATAGGGGAGGGCAAGGAGGGGCACTTGTCATCCCCTGTATTTTTTTTTCTTTTTTTAATTGTCGACCAAAATTATGATTTCGATCACGCTGTGAAAAATATCATTTTGTCAAAGGTTTTCAATATTTACAAGTAATATTTTATGTGAAGTTTTAATTTAATTAATGTCATAAATATTAAATGCGTTATCTAGAAGTAGATTTTAACATTCGGATTCTGAGAAGAGCAATAAGCCAGTTGTTTGATAATAATATTTTAATTGTTTATTTATTTTTATTCTTTTATCTGATTAATATTTTTGTCACACAGAAAACACCTACAACACGACAAGTAGTAGTGTTCTATGGAAAATTTTGTCCAAAAATCATTTTTTGGAACTCTTGGCATTTTTTTTTTCTAATAATGAAGAAAAACTACTGCAACAAACTTAATTAGATTTTATTTATTAGGTACGTATGTAAAGTAGATTTTATAATATCGATTATTGCATATTATTTAATAATATTGTTTTAGGATGAAAAAGTGTTTACAAATTACCTACATATAAGAGAAATTATTATTTTCATTTTTGTTCAAATCGCAATTATAAGAGCTTCGAATACCCATTAACACAACAATATTGACACCTCAATCTACGATATTATTATTGTTTCTTTTTAACTCAACACATCCTGCACCAATCATATCACTCCTAAAGAGATAAGAATACACATGGTGTGAATTATATCCGATTTTTTTTTTTTTTTTTTTCTGTTGTAATTAGTAAATAATATTTAGTGTAGGTAGGAATACTCGTGGGAACAAAAATATAATGAATTTAAACATTTATAAATTATTGGTGTAAGTGAAAAAAAAATTGGCTTCTGTAAAAATATTTATTTACCCCATCAAAAAATTTCTTAACCTTTCTTTGAAAAAATATATTTATGCACCCATGCCCATTTTGGTAATTTTGGAAATTTTGTCTATATTTTACTTTACATTTTTTTATCTAATAAAATAAAGAAACGGGGGAAAAAATTAAGTATTAATACATATAAAATTAAGACACCTGTATTATAATATGATTTTATTATTGCATTTTGTGGTATACTATTTATTACATTATTTATTAAAAATGATTATTTGCTGATAACATTTGTAACTATTTTTGAACATTGAACACGGATTACGGTGAAATGAGAAGAATAGGTCAATAAACTTCATATCAATAATAATCACCACATGTTATATATTTTACAACTGATGTTTTCACTAATTAACTACTAATTGCATGTTTTTACTGAACTGAATCAATAATTTTTTATGAAATATTTATCATTATTCATCAAAAACGATCGAATTGTTTTTAATTTTAAACAAAGCCAGACATACCTCGCTCATCGGGTCAGACACTCTTGGAGGGTGTATTTATAATTTTAAATAAACGATAAATCGTTTCTTCAATAAGACGATTCTGAACGAAGTAAGTTAATAATATAAAGAATAAAATAATAGTCGTAATTTTCAACACACCCACCGAGAGTATCTGACCTGAAGAACTATGCGAAGCGTGTCCGGCTTTCTTGTCTAGACTTTACTTTACTTTTTTTTATCTAATAAATAAAGAAAGAGGGAAAAAAATTAATGAGAAAAAAAGTATAAGAAAAATTATCAAATTTTATTTCACGTTTTCAAAATTTACTCGATCGAAAAAGATAAAAAAATCAAATTTTAGGTTGTTTTCCCCCAAGAAAATTTTAAAATAATTGATGAATTCAGAAAATGATCTCTCTAAAGTACCAACTAGAGACAAAAAGTTGCTGATGGAAACTTTTGAACAAGTAGATCAACATGAAGTGTATCCAAAAAAAAAAACATCATTGTATAAACACTGGTTTCTTCACTTCGTTCAGAATTTAAAAAAAATCTTTACACCACAGATATTCTTCGTTCCACAGCTGATAATTGTTAAGTGTGTTGAATAAATTTTCAGAAACATAAATAATTTCTTCAATTTATGTAAGACAATCATTCTACTTAAAAATTATAACATTTATTAATATTACAAAATTTTTGTCGGGTGTGTAGAATTTTAAAGAAGAGACAAGTTATTTCTTCAATAAGACAGTTCTGAACGAAGGAAGTTAATAATGTAAAGAACAATAATAATTGTCATTTTCAACACACATACCAAGAGTGTCTGACCCGAAGTGCGAAGAATATCCGTGGTGTGAACTATGTCCAGCTTTCTAATCTATACTTTACTTTGCTTTACTTTATTTTCTAAAATATTTCTAGACATTTCCATAAATTTCATTTTTTTTTCTTTTTCTTTTTAGATTCTGAACGAAGTGAAGAAGCTTATGATTTTACAATGATGTTTATTTTTTTTTTTTTTTTTATTTTTTTTTTTTTTTATTTTT
>JAIPRM010014948.1:0-10435 GCA_025469315.1 Stegophylla sp. TES_Ste_2020
ATTTTTTTTTTTTTTTTTTTGGGGGGGGGTTGAGGTTTATTATTATTATTATTATTATTGTTTATTCATTTTTATTTTTTTGATTACGTTTAATACAATAACAGTTATTAGATCACATCAACACAGTGATCAATAAAAAAATAAAAGTTTTGCTATGAAAATATAATGTATTTTTGTAAATTTGAGAATATGTTGTACTTTTTCTGTAATATAATTGAAAATAAAGTGTAATGAAATACAGACTTGAAAGTTGAAGTAGGTAGACTAAAAATTAATGTAACTATTATTATTATTATTATTTAATATTATTATTTTGGTGTTTGATGTTTTGTAAAAATGAGAAAATTTTCAATTTATTTCAAAACTTCCAAACTATTCCTAATTATTATTGTACTTGTGTACTACAGTTCTAATTAAACCACTTGAAAAAATATATATATATGTAAATTTTTAGTGCTTTAATAGGGCTTCATATTCTTCGCCCATAACACATATTTATTTCGTGCGCCTTTCTAAAATTCTATTTTAGTATTTAATTGTTTATCCAGTCGACCACCACGTCATGATCAGTGTTGTGCATTAGGTCTTCTTCTTGATAAAAGTATTCATGTTTTTATTTTATCTAAATGAAAAAATAATGTTGAGAATCTTTTCAACTTCATTTATTTAATAAAACGGTTATCTAAGATAAAATTATCTAGATAATTTTTTAAATGTTTTGCAATGCTGTTTTTGTCAAATTTTGAGAAACTTTTCCAGAAATTTTGGGAAAACTATTTGGAATTTTGATAAATGACCTCTTAGTGTTATCTAGAACAAAATTTTAATTCAGAAAGTTCTCCAAATCAGGAAAATAAATGAAGAGTATCTTTGAATCAAGTCATGATCATGTACTTTGTATTACTTTATTCATAGTAAATTTGCCATTTTACAAAACACGCGTCTTTTAAGTTGAGTAATATTTTTAAAGTTATGTGTTTCTCACCTAGATAAAGAGGGTTATCGTTTATCTGTTATCTCTTCATAAGTATATTTTAAATCGTTATCTATTATCTTACCAAGATAAATTTTCAACAAACTATCTTTTATCTAGATTAGTGGTTCCTAACCCTTTTTTATTTTACGCCCCCTTTTATAGATTTTCGAAAATCTCACCCCCCTCCCATACAAATTAAACATATTGGGAATGACAACTTTTGATTAATGATAATAACTATAAAATATTAAAAATAGTAAACAATATAACAAAATAATCAATGAATGTGAATAACAAAAATATAGTAATAAATAAGTATAAAATAATAATAATAATAAGTTTCGTTTGGCGGCTAAGCACTAATTGTAATTTCTACCCGTTATTGATACCTAATATGTAACGGTCGCTATTATTTTTTATTTTTTTCTTTCTCGAAAACTGCTTGCGCCTCCCCAGAAATGTGTACACGCCTCCCAAGGGGGGCACGCCCCCCAGGTTGGGAAACACTGGTCTACATCATTTGTTGGTTATCTTTTTTGTACAACGCTGATCATTGCGGACACGAAGCTACAATATTATTATTACTGTCACTATTGTTGCGGTTATAGTTTGCACGCGAACGTTCCAGCCGAAATCATTTCCTTTCAAACCGTTTATCCAGTGTAACACACGCATAACAAAAAAACCGAGTACCTACCACTCGACCTTTTCCGCCCCTCGTATAATAATAGTCTATTTTTTATTTTTTTATTTTTTGCACTCTGTTGCCGTTTCGAAAACGTTTCGACGCGCGTTATTTGTTCATTTCCACCGCGTACCTATATATTATGTATTTACTTTATGAACTCAAATTTCGACGCTTACATTATATTGTGACGTAACAACGACGTTATAGTGACGATACGATTGTGCGCGGTGACAATAATAACAATGAGAGGAGATCGAGATTCTACTTTTTAAACGTTTTTTTTTCCCTCCTCAATTGGATTTTGTCATATTTTCGTGTCGCCACGTTCGAGTGTAAAACTATTGTGTATATCATATTATTATAAAAAACTCTTTCTCTTTCTCTCTCCCATCGTATATTTATGTACAATTATTATTATTATTATTACACTGACGCGCGTCCGAAGCCCTCATGATGCTGCTGCTTTCATATTATTATTATTATTATTTATATTGTTGTAAAACCGATGTCCGACCAACGCGCGCGCGCGCGCGACAACTGTCAATTTACCTCCCGCGGATCACTCTCGAAAAACGAATTCAATATTATAAAGTGTACCAGCACGCGGCCGCTTCGTCTCCAATGTCCCACTCCGTTTACAAACACTTTATATTATTGTGTATTATACTATATTATAATATATGCCCCGAACGTATTGTGTAAAATACAATACTACACACAGGGTGGAAAAATCATGGTAATCCATTTGATATTCCTAATCATCAAATAAGAACATACTATTTTTAGATTCTGAATGAAGTGAAGAAGCTAGTGTTTTTACAATGATGTTTATTTTTTTTTATTTTTTTTTCTTTTCTTTTATTTTTTTCTGTGTACAACTTTTCGTATAGAAATACTTGTCCAAAAGTTTCGATCAATAACTTTTTGAAACCCGATTCGCCTCTAGATTGTACTTTTAAAGATTGTACTTTAAAGAGGTCATTATTTGAATTTGTCAATTCTTCAATGTTTTTTTTGAAAAAAACTACCCAAAATTTGACAAAAACGACTCGAAAACCATAATTTTTCGATCAGAATTTTATGAAAAAATTTTCATATAAAACATAGATAGAAAATCCTATAAAAAATATTTCGGCGCAAGAAAATTTTGAAAATGTGAAAAAAAATTTTGGACATTTTTCGAACATTTTTTTTTTCTTATACTTTCTTCGTTCAGAATCGTTTTACTGAAGAAATGATTTATCGTTTCTTTTAATTTTAATACGCCCGTCAAGAGAATACCACCCATCGTGCGAAGTATGTCCGGTTTTTTTTTTTTTTTACAATACTGTTAGTGTTAAATGACTTCTAAAAAATTGATATTTTTGTTGTTAATCAAAAACTCTATTATCATCATTAAATTCTATGCACAATTGTCATAAAATTTGATATACGACATAATTTTCACCATTTTTTACCTCGACCACCCAGTGCTTAGTGGTGGTGCTGAAAATAAAAAAGAAATTAAATATTCTTTGCACATCAAATACATATTTTAATATTAAAACATTGTCTCTTCATTTTCAGCACCTCAAAACACCACGGTGCTGCTAAAATGGTAAAATATTTTTAGATTATTATGATAACTATTTATTTATTATTATTTTTCATATATATATAAATAAAAATTTTTGTTCTTATTTGATATTCTGATCAAATGAATGGTATTGAGGCAGGTTTTAGAAAGTAATTTTTTAGAATACCGCGGTTTAGAATACTAAATTTTAAAAACACTGTGTTTTAGAAAATAAAACTTTTAGAATTTTAATTTTTAGAAATATTTTTCTTTTTTTTTTTTTTACTCGTATATAAAATGTTTTCTTCTAATAATTATCTTGTAATAAAAAGTAAAAATAATAATATTGTTAAAACTTAAGGTTATTATCAATAGTTCTCATAAATACACCTAAATTAAATAGAAACACTTGTCTAAAAGTTTCGATAAGTAACTTTTTGAAATTGGATTCACCTCTTGTTGGTACTTTAAAGAGGTCATTTTTTGAATTTCTCAATTTTTAAATTTTTTTAGGGGAAAAACTACAGGAAATTTGACAAAAAAACTCGGATACCATCGTTTTTTGATCCAAACTTTATGAAAATTTAAACATATTTTATATTTGAAAACACCATTGACATCTTTCAAAAATACAGATTTTCTAAAAATGTCATATTCTAAAACATAGATTTTCGAAAACTTGCACCTAAATCAAATGAATTGCTAGACTTTTTCCCACCCTGTATAATATAATCGCTTCTGCCGCCGTGCCCTCCGTTTCGCGGCATATTTCGGCTCATTAACGCGGCGGCGGCGGCGGGTAAACGACGTTCAAAGAACCTGACACGAATCAGAGGGACGACGGGGAGGGAGAAAAATCAGAAAAGGGTTAACTCGACGGTGGCGGCGGCGGCACGTGATGTACCAGCAGCTATAGCGCACAATAGCCGCTCGCGCGCACGCGGGAATGACCAGTGTCCATTGTCCGAGCGGTCTGCATGACGTGTCCGGAGTTGAATATATTTTAGTATTTAATAATAATAATAAAAGTATATTATATAATACGAGTATATATTATTATAATAACGCGAACAGAAACCGGAGACGTTGCCATGCGGGCCGACCATGGGAAAAGTTTTTCGGCCGTCGTCGTGTAATTATCGCCCCGCACGTGTCCCCGGTCCGGTATATTTGGTTTTCCCGGACATTCGGACACCACTCATCGTGTGCTTTTGTGTAATATTATACACGTTCTGTATATATACACCTATTTCTCAAACACACGTGAACGCGTATCTAAATAATACGTGTACGCGTATATAAGGGCCCGAGACTCGTGCGTGCGCTTGTTTACCGAAACGCGTTTTGCTCTTCCGAATTTCACTGCGAGTCGCCGCGTCGAACACGTGTAAACGTTGTGTAAATAGACCGATTCGATAATATAGGTTGCGGAACTCCCTTCAGGATCCTCTCCGAGACCGTTTTAACTGTATATATACTTCACTTTAATATAATGTTAATCATACAGGGTGGCTCGTGAGGATTTACCCCAGAGGTTCCCAAACTGTGGGTTGTTATTACATTTTTGGCGAGGTTTCTGAGTGAAGTGAAGAAGCTAGTTTGTTTTTTTACAATGATGTTTATACTTTTCGATGCGGTATTTTAGGGTGTTTATTATTCAAAATTCTCAATAGTCATTCAAAATTTGAGAAAATCAGCCCCAAATAATTAGAGAAAAATACAATTGGGACTTTACATAAATTTAAATATAGACTGCAGACAATATTATGAAAAATATTTTTGGGGGGAGACATTTTTTTTTTGAATGAAGAACCCGCATGGTGTGAAGTATGTTTGACTATTTATAAAATATAATTTTTTTTTTTGTAATATTCATTTAATCGTGTATACACTTATAAAATTTGAAATATTTATCACACATTGTTTGTAAAACAGAGTGCTTTTTTTTTATTCAGTATCTTATTCAAGCAAAAGAAAAAAAAAGGAAATTTGGTTATTGTTGTGGGTTGCCAAAATTGAAAAAAAATTACCAAAATGGATAGTACCAAAATAAGTTTAGGAACCTATGATTTACCCGATACTCCAGGGCGATGGCGATGGGAGGTGATCACTCCCCCAGAACTTCTAAAATACAATATATTAAAAATGCTTTAGGCGTGTAAAAATGTATCAATTTAATATGTATTTGATCCATTTATTTGTCAAATCCTCCCCTAAATTTTAGACATGGATCCGCCCTTACCTGATGTGAGATACGACCCCGATTTACAAGTTCTAAATAAGATCTCTAAATTATTTTGTTAAGAAATTATTTTATTTAATAAACACTCAATTTCCTACACAGTCTAACAAATAATAATAAAAAATGCATTCTAGGTATGGCTGGAATATTTAAAATATTGGACAAATATAATAATAACATTTTATTGTAACAATAGAATATTTATATATGTATATATATATATATACAATATTAACAAAAATATGATTTAAAAATTGCAGTACCCCAGTATAAACGAAGCTTGTGCTGGGGGCATGGTTCTTATTGTTTAAGCCGAATACATAAGGATAAATATTGAACATTAGTTAATTTAAAAACAAACAAATAAATTTAATTAAAATTTTATCGTAATTAACAATATACAAGAAAATTACAAACAATTACTATTTATATAATTAAATTATAGACTAGTTAAATCTAAATGCTTTACAAAATTTTTAAATAATAGTAGATTTTTAAAGTCATTAATATTAATATTTAGTGAACAACATAGTTTCAATCCAGTATACAACACGCTATGTTGACCAAATATTTTATTAAGGTTTGGTAGAAGTATATTAATATTTTGTTTGTATCTTGTATTATGCTCATGATCAAGACGTAATGTATGTAATCAAGTAATATTGATTTTTATCTAAAAAATAATAGTGATTTCTAGTTGTGAGTTCTGCAAATAATCTGGTATAATACAAGCTCACCCAAAGACGGTGTAATCCTGAGAAGAATCTGGTTCCCGTAACATTTTACCATGGTTAATTTAAATCGTAACTTTGTCCTTCTAAACATTTCATATCTATACAAATTTGAATCATATGGTATTCATACATGTGGAAAACTATCAAACAAAATATTAAGATTTTATAATTTATTTGCCTTTTAATATTTTGTGTTATAATAATTATTTAATTTAAAATATGTTTAATACGAGGCATACCGTTTTGGAAAAAACTGGTTTAGAAAATTGAGTGTTTTGCATTTAGCTTCTCCGCTATCTACTATTCCAAAATCGTTAAACGTTTGTCTTCTTTTGGGATACTCGAAGAAATAGAAAAAATTCAGACATCAAAACGTTCAAAAACCGATTTTCAGTGCCGGATCTAGGGCACTGTGCCCTCCATATGAGGAGCTGGAGGGTCCGTCCTTGGGGAGAAGAGGAGGTGCTTTAACACAAAATTGTTTTTCTATAATATTAATAACTTTTAATGAACTTTAAGATATTATCTACGTCAGACAAAAATAGTTAGGTATATAAATTCCTAAATAATATTATGTAATATTATATTAATTTTCAAGTTTAAACATTTTAAATGAAAAAAAAAAAAAAATTGAAACATTTGTACATTTTTAATATACCCAAACTAAGGTTTTTTGATTTTTCATAAATTCAAGAGCGCCCTCATACCGATGGCGCCTGGGGCATGATACCCACTTGCCCCCCCCCCAGATCCGGCACTGACCATATCACTGCACTCTTCCGGAATGCCGCCGAGTCAAGAGTAACGGTCGTTATACCGCAGGGTCGAATCGCAATATATCGGTAAGTCTTCGTGGAGCACCCTGTATACTGGTATACTGGTAGAAGAGGCGTACAGGTTTTGGAGTGGCAGTGGACACAAGTGGACGAAGCGTGCCGCCTACGTTCGGTGCGTAGTGTCGGGTGTCCAGCTCGGACGACGGTCGCGAACAAATCGTTCAAAACGCTGTTCCCACAAAAAGAAGTGCACCCCACCCCCGTTTTGGTATCGAATGTCGGCTTACACGCGCGTACCGTAATATTTGGACGTGTGTCGTCCGCGCGCAAATATTATATCGTTTCGACGTGCATCCGCGTTTCGAGTACTTAACACATAGATTCGTCGTCGAAAAGTGCAATTCGAGTAGAATCGGAACTCGCCGAGTTCGTATTTCGATAGTATACGCGCGTGGTTCCCTCCGCAATAACATTAATACAGAGGGAACGGGGAAAAGAAGGGGAAAAAACAATAACAAGAAGAATGTCGTCCCCTATTCGCTCGTGAATAGACGGTATTTTTCGTTTCGATAAAACGCAATTCTATATAATCAAAAAATTCTCTACAAATAATAGGCACCTTGCATGAATATTCTTTTGAGCTAAAACTTATTGAAACTGACTAAGCTTCTACTAAGTAGTAAAGGTATTCAATTTTTTAACTTCTTATATTTTTGGCTTTTAAATTATTGTTGTACTTTTTTGTTAAGCTATCGGTCGATTGTTTAAAATGATTGTTCGATTGTGTTGACTATGATAACAGTGATGGTAGTTTTGGCATAAACAATGTAACCAATAATTATTACCATACCATAATTATTAGAAATTGTGTACAAATTTAATGTCAAAAACTGTGTATAAATATATTATGATAAGTTTAAAGTGTTACAAAGTTTAACTTTGAAAGTTACATTTTTATAGATAATTGTTTTCATATGATTCATTGAGTAATATCTATAGTATGATAAGTGATAATATTGTTGATGCCAAAATAATATGGTCTCCATGTTATTACGATTGAAACTATCTAATATTTGTTTTTAACAATCCATACGATTTAATTTTTTTTTTTTTTTAACTGTATAATTTAATTAATAATACACTTTTTTGAAAAAATATCAATCACATGGTTTTTTATGTACTATAATACGTATTTGAAACTTATAAAACAATTTCATGCAAGGTGCCTATTGTTTAGTTAAAAAAAAACCTATATTAAGATATGACATTTTGAATTTTAAGTTAACTTTAATATGCTTTCTTTTAAACCATTTAAATATATTCACTTTTCATTTAATTGCTATAGTTTATTGGGTCATTAAGGCGTATACTAAATAACAAAATAATTGTGTTAAATATAGTATCCTTTAAATACAATAAAATTAGTGTAGTAATCAAATGGTCATAAAAGTCATGTACTCTGTTTTATGTCTGTGAAATACATTGTAAATAATTCTATAACTAAGTAAGAAGATTTCAGTGGCAATTAGTTTTATTAAGTCAGTTGGACAAAGTGCACTAAAACATAATATGACATACGAAGTGTAAATACCACAAAATGCCGCGGGGAGCATGAAAAGAGGGTTGTTTTGTTTTAATTGTGGCGTGAGTGCACATGTACGATTGAATTTTTTCCCGTATGAAAATACTTGTCTTTTACAGACGATTCGGTCATTTGTACTCATTTTTTTTTTACATTTTATTACGTCCACATAATATTATGTACGTTTTGAAATCAAAAGAATTGATATTCACCGATTTCCAGAGGGGTTAATTCAGGTTACGGTCAGTAATTGTGTAAATATTAGAAATTTTAACGCATATATAAATATTAATGATATGCCTCAAGAATTTTATTTATTCCAAATTCACTACATTTTATTTGTACTATTGATCTTTATTTTACTATTGATCATATCAGTACGAAATAAAATGTTAATAACTAAGGGTTTTTAATTCAAAAGTATATTTCTAATGATAAATCCAAGTGAACCATTTTTCTTGTTACCATTGGTTGCATATTATCATACAAGTATATTCAAAATTATTCATTAAATGATTATAAAGTGACTAGTTAAAAATTTTATCTTATCGAATTAATAACCAATTTATAGAGGTTAAATTCGAATTTTAGAATTTCCGTAGATTTCTAATTCTATGAAATCATTGATTGTTTATTTTCAAACTGTCGCTTACTGTGGTAAGTCAGTCTCCGAAAAATTGTATACATGAGGAATATAAGATTAAAAAATGTTGCTTTTCACTTAATTTTCAGTAAAGAAGTTACTTTTAGCTATCTGTTATTATCATCAACCGATAAGTTGAAAAATTGAATTACAACAGCGGTGGAATCAATATTACAACGTTGAAGATACAATATATAGTCCAAGAAATATGATGTGAATTTGAGAACCGATTAGTTCTTGTTTGTATGACCAAAGAAGCTAATAACGAAAATTTATAAGTAAAATTAATTGAATATTAATACAATTTTTCTCTTATTGAATATACTGTACATTATTCTATACCTAAAAATAAAAATAATAAATAAGCATTTATAATCGGATAAATCATTTTGAAAAATCGTGTATATTATATTTTAATATACTTTTATAATGTTATATTCATATCGTTTACTCTGCACTGGGAGTAAAGTTAGAACGTCCCAGGTTACGGGAGGGCCAAATTTTGTTCGTGATAGTTTGTACTCTGTTGGTTTTCGATTAACACAGATGACGTTAGTTGTGTTTGTGTAGTAAATAAACATCCGTGTGAGCGTTGAGGTAATACATAGGTACCTTTGAACGCGAACAAGCACGAGTTTATTATGTACCCAAGTCTACTGTAAATAAGGAACCGTATCGCGTCACCTCCCCTTTCCAACTGAAACTCACCCTTTTTTACGCTACGGCCATGCAGACAAAGTCGTGGGACCGGTCGCCCGACTTCTGTATTTTCAAAAAATATTGTCTTCTCGTCTAGTCTCTACAAAAGTCATTCGAGTCGAGCTAGCACATATTTTAGATTCTGAATGAAGCGAAGAAGCTAGTGTTTTTACAATGATTTTTATTTTATTTTGTTAATATTATTATTTGTATAGAAATACTCGTCCAAAAGTCTCGATTAGCGACTTTTATAAAACGAAATTAACCTCTAGCTGGTACTTTAAAGAAGTCATTTTTCGAATTTTTCAATTCTTCATTTTTTTTTTTTTGAGGTGGTGAGAGGGGGGAACTACTGAACTACTGAAAATGTGAAACAAAAATTTTGGAAATTTTTCTAACCTTTTTTTTCTCGTTACCCACACAGCAATTATATATTTTGAAAAGATTTTCACAATTTTTTGAATACAATAAAAATATATAGACAATATTTTCAGATGGTATTGAGATAGTTTTCAAATATTGTCAAAATATTATTAGATC
>JAIPRM010014949.1:0-10434 GCA_025469315.1 Stegophylla sp. TES_Ste_2020
ACAATTTTAATTTTAGTCATTTTGCGATATATCTAAAATTATAATTTGAAAACTTCACACTTTGACTTTATATGTATTCTAGTATAAGGTAACCAAATTTAATAAAATAATTTAACAAATACTTATCTAATATAACGAATAATAATAAAAATAATATTCGTGGTAGGTAGTAATAAAAAATGTAATATATTGAAAATTTATTATTTTATAAAATAAAATGAATTAAATATTTAATGAAATATTGGTGATTTTTAGTAACACGACTTGATATAAAACACAAGCTCACTAAACAATGTAATACTAGGAAAGATCTTGCAACATTTCACCAGGTTATTAAAATAATCACTTCGTTCTCCAAACATTTCATAGAAAATATGAATCAAATGTCATTTGAGAAAACGTAAATTTATCAATAAAATATTAAGTTTCTATAATTACATTTCTCTGTGATATATTGTATAATAAGTAATAATAATAATCTATTCAATTATGTTCAATTTAATTTATTCAAATTTTCACGGCATACCAACAACATTATCAAAGCACACTAGTGTGCCGCGGCACACCCTTTGGGAAACACTGATTTATACGGTTTTTTTCAGATTCCATGCATTGTCGTACACGGCGAAACACAAAGATCCCGCCGGTTACCGAAACGTCATCAATGACGTTCATGACACGCAGTTTCATCCGGACGTATTTTGGTTGTTCAGAGATGACAAGCTGATGAAATACTGCCAGCGAGGAGTAGATCGTTTGTTGGAACGCAGTGGAGACTTGTACAGGGACAACAAGCACATTCGCAGGTTGAACGAGCTCATCGGCGACACCCAAAATTCGATTCGGCGAGCGCTGAGACCCCGCGAACCTCTGTCCGTCGTGTGCCACGGAGACTTCAACCGGAACAACGTGCTGTTCCGGTACGACGACGCCGGAAATCCGGTGGACACGCTACTGTTCGATTTCGGCACGCCCCGGTACGGTTCGCCCGCCCTGGACCTGTCCTTTTTCCTGTACATGAACACCACGCAGACGATGCGCCGCGACCGGTGGGACGATTTACTGGACACGTACTGCTCGACGGTCGCGGCATCCGTTCCGTCCGGAGTCCGGGTGCCGGACCGTGCCGAACTGGACTCCGAAATGGCCGAGTGCGCGTTGTTCGGATTCGCCCACGTTATGTTTTTCCTGCCCTATCAGATGTGTGGCGGGAAAGATGAAGATGAGGCAAACGAATGTGATACCGGAGATGAACCCTATGGTGGTGACGCCAGGACGGAAATCATGGCCGACATTGTGCAGCACTTTGTCGACATGGGGTATACCAACGTTTAGTGTACTTTATAATATTTAGAAAGCCTAGGGTTTGGGTTTGAGAGCAAACGTTTTTTTTTTTATTATTATTATATAAAGATGATTTTTTTATTATACATATGTATTTTATTTATTTTCAATTAAAAACGAACAAACTCAATTTTCTCTTTTCCCCTGTACAATGTACATATGCTTTTTTATACGTCAAGGTAAATGAAAACGATACTGTTTTATGTGGGGGGTAGGTATATTGTGGAGACATATTATGGAGACAGTAAAAATTTTAATTTTGAGACATACAATAATATTTCCCGTGGTTAAAATCGAAAAAAAAAGCTGGACATACTTCACACCGTGGGTGTTCTTCTTTCCTCAAACGGGTGTGTTAAATAAAAAAAAATAAAAAATAAAAAATCATAAATCATTTCTTCATTAAAATTATTTTGAGTGGAGCTTCAGTTTATTCAAGACGATTTTACTTAAAAATTATAATTAATTGTTATAACAAAATAATTTTTTTTTTTTACTTAACTTATACCTATCCCATTTTAAACTGAAAAAAAATTTATCAGGAAAATAAATCTGCGGTAATTGGGATTAACTGTCATTTGAGCTGCAATTTTTACTTTGAACGCTTACAACAAATTATTCATTTACCAAATTTTCATGAAAACACGAGAAAATATTTAAAAGATAATTTCAACCAGTTCAAAATAAAATATTTTATGATGCTTAAATTGCTTAGAGCAATAGGCTTAGGTTAGTTTAGCGGATGACACTGTTACGACGTGAAATAAAATTATTGTTGTCAGTAGTCAGTAGTGTCTGAAACGTCATTCGATAAACACGTACACGTGCGTTCTTAATTTATAAATCAATAAGTGTAGATTCACTTATCGTGCTACTTAAATCTAATTTTATTACTTTATTCTGTTGGCTATTGAGTGTTTTATTAACTAATCGAAATAATAATTATATAAAACAATGATATGTCTTCAATAAAATCTAAACAACATACATCTATTAGAAAACAAGTTACGAAAAACATTTAATTAAATCAAACATTCAATCAAACCCTTGAAAAATGTTTAGTTCTTTATTCTCTCAAAATGTTATTACACAAAAATATTTTCTATGAAATTCTCTTTTGCCGAATCAAAATACGCTACTCTTCGTAATTTCTATTCTGTATTTCCCGACGTTCAAATAAGAGGATGAAATTTTCATTTTGAACAATCTATATGGTGACACGTTCAAGAATGTGGGTTATCAAAACAATATAGGGATGATTCCAATTTTGCTTTTGAAATTAGAAAATTAAGTGCATTAGCTTTTGTCTCACAAGAATTTGTAATAGAATATTTTGAAAAACTTTGCGATTCACAATTTTATCATGAAAATGAATATAAATTATCAATACTTTTAGATTATTTTGAAGAGACGTGGATAGGAAAATTTGATCGAAAGGGGGTTCGTAAGACTCCAAGATTTCAAATTGGACTATGGAATAATTTTTATACAGTTTCAAATAACCTACCAAAAACAAATAATGCGGTTGAAGGATGGCACAACGGATTTAGCTCAATTTTAAACTCTATCCACCCACATATTTGGCATTTCATTAAAATGCTACAAAAGGAAGAGAAGTTAGACCGTTTAAAAATCGCTCAAATAACTTCTGGCATAAATCTTGGTCGCAAACAAAAGACATACAAAAACAGGTCAGAAAGGATAAAAAAAATATGTCAAGAGTTTCATTCACGATCATTTGACACGTACATATCTGGTATTGCAAATAATTTATGAATATTTTAGCATTTTATAATTAATATTTAACTATTCTTTATTATTTTATTTTTTGATTGGTATTTATATCCACCTACATTTGACTCGATCTTTTAGTAATTAGATATGTTATTTCATATATATTAACGAACATTTCACACCATTTTATATTTTTTATTTTTTACTTGTACCTATTATTCTTAATTTATAAATATAACATTATATGCATGTAAATAATTTTTATCAATTGAAAATTATATATATTTACTAGAAGCTTTGTTAATTGTAATACAAATTTGTTTAAGTGACAAATTTGGTAAGCGACCAATTTCACATTCGACCAATTTAACATGCGACCAAATTAACCGCGACCAAATGACGTACATCCAAACTGTACTCTTGCCGTTCACGGGTGTAAATTATATTTTAATAATTATAATAACAACAACAATAATAATAATAATAATAATAATATAAACTGAAGCTCCAATCAGAATTGTTTCATTGAAAAAATGAATTATCGTTTCTTTAAAATTCAACACTTTTACCAAGCGTATCCCAGCTGAAGAACGAAAAATACTCATAGTACGAAGTATACCGACTTTTAGATTCTGAGCAGAAAGAGGACGTGAGTGTTTTTACAATGGTTTTTATTTTAATTTTATTTTTTGTACACATTGATATACAATCATGGATTAAATTTTTTTTTTTAAACTATAATTGTGTTTTTTTATTATAGCGCAAGCGCTCCTACTAGTTTTCATGTATATGACAATTGACTAAGATAATTTTATTTATTTACTAAAAAATATTTAGAGGTCAAATTAATTGACATGGAAATATTAGTATGAGTGTCAAGATAACATTAACTACGTTCCATTGTACTCACGGTTATAATGGTTTTTAACCAGTACGAAATTGTTTGAGCTTTGGCAATGTAGTGATTTATTGTGTTAGCGTACAATTATACTGACATCAGTGATAATGTGCATACTGTCACAAGATCAATTATCGGCAATCGCGACTGAAGGCGCGTTTGGGGAAAATACTGCTTTTCTATCATTTGAAGATAATACAAATGTAAAACCACAGGATCAATTTATGTCCATCATAAAGTTTGGTAAAATTACTACATCTCAAAAATCAGTTTACCATGTTTTAATCAAGTTAAAAATTCAAGATAAGAAATACCGTGAAGATAATGAAATCGATATCCAATTTCACAATGAAATAACTATGTACAAAGTGGTTATGCCGTTCCTGTTATCGCATCGTAGTCAAATAGATGATGGAGGTATTTGTAATGTGCCATCTTTACCGCGTTTTTTTTATGGATGCAATAAATGTGGCGATTATACGGAAGACGACATGATTATATTGGAAAACGTTAATCCTTTAGGATACCGAATGTGTGAAGAACGAATATTTTTGGATTATGGTCATTTAATAAGTGCATTACAAGCGTTAGCAAAGTGAGTTAGTTGCTAATTGAGAACAATACTGTATAATATATTTATTATAAGTTATAAAAATATAATGTGAGAAATTAATGTCGGGAAATTATTTTATTCAATGGCAATCGACCCTAAATTTATAATTTTTTTAACGGTATACCTCAGTGGTTCTTTAATTGTAGTCTATGGTCTTCGGAGGGTTTAAGACATCCATATTTGCAGTCCGCAGCATTGTAAAATAAGTATTAATTTATTGATTATAATAACATGAAATATTTTGTAAAATTAAAGTTTTTGTAAAAAAAAATTGCCAAGGGGTCCGTGATTACTAAAAGTCTGTCATCAGGAGACTTTAATTTGCCATAGTTTAAGAACCGCTGATGTACATTACTAATTAAATTACTCCTAAATATGTATCATAGTTTTCCTTTTAAGTTTGTTGAAAAATGAGTAAAGCGAAGAATTTTATGTTTTTACAATGGTCTTTATTATATATATATTTCTTCTGTGAACACTTTTTCGTATAGAAATACTTGTCCAAAAGTTTTAATCAGTAACTTTATAGATCTAAAATTACACATAGATGGTACTTTAAATTGGCCACTTCTTAAATTTTGTAATACTTTTTTCAAAAATGCGGAAAACTTGTGGAAAAAATGACAAAAAAACTGTAAAATATGCTTTACCAGAATTTTCATAAAATTGAAAATTGTTTTTTAACATAACTTCAAAAATAATGTAGCTAGAAACATAAAACTTTCACCAACTACTAAAAATAGTTACGAGAAAATTTCATAAAATTTCAAAAATATTTGATAAATTTTGAGTTAAGTACAACATTTTGAAAATTTTGGAAATTTCTCGTTTTTATGTAAATACATTTTTAATTTTTAATATTAAGACATGAAATATAATACTAGAAATATAGAAATGTAAAATAATATTTCTGAATCTTTATGAAGCATTTTTAAGTTTCTAGCTGTATTATATTTAAAATTATGTTAAAAACAATTTTCAATTTTTATGGAAATTTTGTTAATATCATATTTTGTCATTTTTTGTACATTTTCCGATAGATTTTCCGTATTTTTGAAAAAAGTATTGTGAAATTTGAAAAGTGGCCTATTTAAAGTAGCTTCTGTGTGTAATTTCAGATCTATAAAGTTATCTATAAAATTAAAACTTTTGGACAAATATTTCTATACAAAAAAGTGTTTTCAGAAAGTGAAAAAAGAAAAAAACGTAATTTAAAATTGCCCCTTCACTCAAAATATAAAATAAATAAATAAATAAATATATTAAATGTATAGTGAAACATCGATAACTTGAATGTCTACAAGTTTAAGTTTCAATAATTCGAAAGAATGCCTTGGCCCCTGCATTTCAATATACTAATAAAATATTTTCTATAACTCCAACTTTCGATCACTTGAATTATTTATTTTTATTGTTCCCAACCGATATGACTTATAAGGGTGCACTAAATACAGGTTCTTAAGCGTACTGACTCCCATTTTTGGCAGTAAAAATTAAAATTTGAGATTTTTCTTCTCGGAATATTTATTTTTTGCATGCCACCTTAAGGGTCTCTAACCTGTAGCGATAAAAACTTTTCAAATGACAACCTCCGGTAATTTTAACTGCGGAATTTTTATTCGAGTTATTTTTCTGTGAATTTTGATATATTGAAATAAAAATTCAAACTAGTAATTTTTAATTTTTAAATTTAAGAATTAAGGAAAATAGTATTTTGGATACATATTTAGTTACCTATGTAATACTCAATATATTATGCTCAAATTACAATATCCTTAACACTTTAATTTGAATAATTCAAAAACTGCTCGTCTGATTTTTAATTTCAAAATATATTAAAATTCACAGAAAAATAACACGAATGAAATTCCGTAGTAAAAATAAGGGGTTGCTATTTGGAAAAAAAAAATTTGTATCTCCATAGGATATCCTTAAGGTGACATGAAAAAAAATAGTTATGGAAAACATTTTTTATTTTAACTTAATCATTCCGAAAAAAATCTCAATATTTGCATTTTTACGGCTAAAAGTGAGCACGTTTAAAAAATCACCCAATATTTATTTATTTACTTTTAATGTATACAATGAATTAATAATACTATATTATTGTAATTTGTGAGTGACATTCTTTCTTTCATTCATTTTCTAAAAAGAAAATTTTAAGATATTTTTTGTAGATAGTGGAAAAGGTATGGTTCATAGTTACATATTTCAATAAAAAAAAAAAAAAAATGTACTTTATCTAGAAATAATGTTTCTGATTTTCCAATTGATATAATTTCTGTAGCTACTTATATAGTAAATTATCACGTGGTTCTTATTCAGATTCCACGCGTTGTCGTACACGGCGAAGCATAAAGATCCAGCCGGTTTCCTAAATATCATCACTGACCTTCGTACCAATATCCACAGTCCGGAGACGTATTGGTTGTTAAAAGGTGACGCACTGAGGAAATACTACAAACGAGGAGCGGATCGTTTGTTGGAACGCAGCGGAGACTTGTACAGGGACCACAAGCACGTTCGCAGGTTGAACGAGCTCATCGGCGACACCCAAAATTCGATTCGGCGAGCGCTGAGACCCCGCGAACCTCTGTCCGTCGTGTGCCACGGAGACTTCAACCGGAACAACGTGCTGTTCCGGTACGACGACGCCGGAAATCCGGTGGACACGCTACTGTTCGATTTCGGCACGCCCCGGTACGGTTCGCCCGCCCTGGACCTGTCCTTTTTCCTGTACATGAACACCACGCAGACGATGCGCCGCGACCGGTGGGACGATTTACTGGACACGTATTGCTCGACGGTCGCGGCGTCCGTGCCGTCCGGAGTCCGGGTGCCGGACCGTGCCGAACTGGACTCCGAGATGGCCGCGTGCGCGTTGTTCGGGTTTGCACGGGTTACATTTTTCCTGCCCTTTCAGATGTGTAACGGGGAATGGGATGGCAGGACAACCGAGTTTGAATACTATGGCGGTGACGTGGAGACGGAATTGGTGACCGACGTTGTCCAGCACTTTGTCGACATGGGATACACGAACGTTTAAGTGCACGTCGACAATACTTAACGAGCACAGGGTTTATGGATTTGAAAGCAAAAGTTCAATTAAATTTTACAAAGAAGATTTTTTCGTCACACAAAATATGTATTTGATTAATTAATTAATTTTTTTAAACGAAAATTTTCCTTTCTCATGTGCATATTATGAATTTTTAATACTTCACAATAAACGAGATCAATTAATTAAAGAAATTATCGATACAACTTCTAAGACTGTTTTGCACTGAACAACGCACCATAACTAGTGCATATGTTGGAGATATTTTGGTGAACATAGTAAAAACTATACATTTTTCTGAGAACTGTTTATCCTTATTTGTTTTTGTTCAATTTTAAAAATATTCAAACCACAGTTTTTGAATTTGATGAAAAAACAACAAATATACAAATTAGTTTATTTTACATATTTTTGTCTGTTTTTGCCTTCTTCTTTCAAATTCTAAATGTTTTTTTAAATTATTTATATTATTTTAAATTGCAAACTCTATTGATATCAACCAGTAGCTTATTAAAATATAAATAATAAAAATAAATTAAAAATAAAATGAAACCATCATAAGGTTTAACCACCCAAACCCATGAATCCATATCTTGGCATATAAAATAAGGATCTAATCCACACCTTGGATTTTCTTTGCTCTTCGAATGGGATACCCAATGGATGTATTAAATTTTAAAAATCCGATAAATAATTTTTTCAATAGGACGATTATAAAGAGGGATTTTTAAAGTAAAAGTTATATTTGTTACTATTCTCCGAATGTTTACTGTCATTTTATTATTTCTTAGTTGCATATTTTTTTAATATTTGTTCTAATTATTAATCGATAGATTCTTTATAGACTATTAGGTATAGGTCACTAAACTTCTACAGCTCATAAAATATAACAATTATTACAAAGACTAGATAAATATTATAAAAAGTATTATAGAATAAAGATTTTAAAGCAAAAATTGTGGTTAAACCATAAATGAGTTTACACGTATGCCTTATACATATATATATTTTTTTTTTAGGTCATTTTTTTGAATTGTTAGAATTTATTTTTTTTATGTGAGTAATTTTTTTATTTCTTTTACTCTCCTAGAATCATTTTTTTATATTGAGGTTATGAATAATTGGTGATTCATATAAATGTATGCAAATAATGCCATTAGGTGTTTTTAAAATAATAGTTACTAGTGACTAGTCTATAATAAAAATATAAATTATTAACGATTGCCTATTGGGCTATTAATTAATTATAAAACTGCTTATATACTTTTTATGATATCGTGAGTTGCCTTATTAAATGTATTAACTTAGTAGTGTGATGATTTAGGCAATTTCTTAGCATTTTTAAATGTAATTTTTTAGATTTCTTTGGTTATTTAAATTATTGTTCTAATTATAATTATACGAAATTATGTAATTTTTATAGTCATTATTAAATATTCAGTTGTAATTTTAAGTTCCATACAAATCTTTTATTTACAAGTACTTAATGTAATATACTTTATATCCTATGTTTAAATTTTATTTTTACATGATGGTTGTCTTTATTATTTTTAATTTAAGCAGATATTATAAATACCTGCTAAATAATGACAGTAGTATTAATGTATATACTGTATAATATTAAGTAAATAAATACGTGCTATATTTTTATATATTAAGCTACCAGAGAGTTGGAATGATGATTGTAAATTCTAGTTAAAAACTGGCTTAGAATTGTTTGATATTATAATTTGCATTTTTATAATTATTTGATCTAAATTATCTATATTACAATGTCACTATTTGAAAAAATACTTAAGGAGTTAAAAAAAAAAAATGTAATAGCTTGTGTCTATTTTATGAAAGACGTCTAGTGAATGTTACTAACTAGTGTTATTCGTAGATTACTGCTCAACTCATTTTGTTAAGTGTCAATGGTACATAACATATTTAATGTCTCATAAGTTTAAATCGATAGATCATTTTTAACAACAAAAATTATGTTTAGTCTATTCAAAAACCAATGTCGACAAATTTACAATTATGTAATACATTAGAATCTTTCCATCTACTACACAGAAACCTTGAATGTATTATTTAAAATATTTATTAAATGCTGGAAAGGACTCTTTCCTCTCAAGTATTCAGGTACAGGCTTTCACAAAAGAAAATTTTATTTTTAATTAGGATGCAAGTAATTTTTTTGTACATAAGTTTTTGTATTATTTATAAATCAAAACTCATCACTCTACTTGTTGTGAAAAAATTAACAATTAGTTGATTAAAAGTGGTATGACTTTTCATATACCCGAAGAAATTCCTTTTCATTATTTTATTTTAACTCCAAGCATACTTATTGATATAGTTTTACCAATCACTAATGTACACAAAAAAAAAAAAAAAAAACAGATAATTTATAAAATTTTTCAATACTTTTTTCAAAAACGGAGAAAATATACCAATTTTTGAAGAAATATAACATAATATTATGTAACAGCCATAGTTTTGCATCTGATATTCTATAGAATTTCAAAACCGAGTAGGAAAATTACAAAATTCACATAATGACTACAAAGATATTTAAAAAAAGCCGGACATACTTCGCACGATGAGTGTACTTCGCACGACGGATGGTATTTTCTTGACGGGCGTATTGAATTTTAAAGAAACGATAAATAATTTCTTCAGTAAAACGATTCTGAACGAAGGAAGTTAATAATATAAGAAAAAAAAAAATGTTCGAAAAATGTCCAAAATTTTTTTTCACATTTTTAAAATTTTTTTGCGCCAAAATCTTTTTTATATAAT
>JAIPRM010014950.1:0-10434 GCA_025469315.1 Stegophylla sp. TES_Ste_2020
TCGAAAATTATTTTTTTTTCTTATTTTATTAATTTCCTTTGTTCAGAATCGTTTTACTGAAGAAATGATTTATCGTTTCTTTAAAATTTAATACGCCCGTCAAGAGAATACCACCCGTCGTGCGAAGAAAACCCATCGTGCAAAGTATGTCCGGCTTTTTTTAAAATTTTCTTGTGGCAAAATACTCATATTATAGTCTATTTATATTTTTTTTGAGAATTTGAAAAAATTACTTCTCAAAAGTATCATATAAATTGTGATTTAAAAAGTTGCTGGTCGAAACTTTTGAACAAATATTTCCATCAAAATAAATGTAAACAGAAAAAAAAAATAAAAATTGTTGTAAAAATACACTAGCTTCTTCGCTCCATTCAAAATCTAAAATCATCTGAAATCAAATTTTAATTAATTTCAAACTGTTTAGAGAAAAAAATTAGACTTATAATAAAAGGTTGTACAACCAATTATTATTATTATACATTCCTATAATATTATAAATATTATTAATAGTTTTTCATCTAGTTCATTTTTATTTGATCTGACTATAATATTGAGAAGATAACCTAACTCACTATCATAAATAATAAATTATTGCTTCGGAAAACAATACTGAGAGATATAAAACTTGCTTGGTTCTTATATTACTATTGTTTTTAGAAATTTTAATTGGCATAAAAGAATGCCAATTGCTAGGGTAAATTATTGATCAAATTTCAAGTCTTTGGGAATATTAGTTATAAAATAATAGTAGAACAATCAATGGGAATTTAATAATTAGTTTATGTTATATTGTTGATAATAAGTGAAAAATTCAAATTATGAACAGTATTTTTATGAAGTTAAAACTACAAGACTAAAATTGATTTTATGAAAGTCTAATTTTAGGTATATTATTCAAAAGGTTCGACCAGCGACCTTTTTAATCAGAATTTACCTCTAGATGGTACTTTTATGAAGTCTTTTTTCAAAATTCTCAATAATTTTTCAAAAATGTAGAAAAAACTACCCCAAATTTGATAAAAACACCTTTAAAACTTTTCTTTTTTTTTTTAATCCAAACTTTATTAAAATTTAAATCTAGATACAGTAAAACAAGTAATGTTTTGGTCCAAGAAAACACTTTTTTCTCATCAATTTTTTTTCTTCAGTTAATAGTGCAGTATAAAATTGACTGTGAAACATTTTTTTTCTGTTGTATAGCAATCTTTATAATTTGTTAGTAAAATTGACTTGGATGAACAGAAGCTCTGCCCAGAATCACCTTATTGAAGAAATGATTTATCGTTTTTATAAAATTCAATTCATACGCCTAGAGAATTCTACCCAATGAGAATAACTATAGAGCAAAGTATGCCTGTTTTTTTTTTTTTTTTTTTGATTACTTAAAAAGTTGTTTAAAAGCTTTTAAATTAAATTAATATGAGAAACATTTACAAATATTAATTTATTTTTAAATGATTATAGGTAGTTTTGTTTTTGCTGTTTTAACAAAATACTTGTGATTTTGCATTTATGCATAGTATGTGAATGATTAATAATTTATTTTTCTCTGAAATTCAAGAAAAATATTATACAGTATTTTACAAGCAAAATAATAATAATACTTTGAAAAAGGTGTATGGTTGACAAATTGAATTTTCTTCATTTTTCAAATCTTCAATCAAAACTTTTAATTGGATTACTTGACCTGTAAAGAAATAATAAACATATCAATAACAGCTATTTAAAATAAAGTTTATGTAGAATTTTAGAGATGACATATCAAGTATTTCAATTTTGAATATTATTACTTTCGTGTTGGTGAGTGAGACTAGGAGTTGGGTACTGTAAATTATTAAAGCAATGATAAATCACTGCATTCAAGAAAACAATTTTGACCAGATCAAAGCCAACAGAAATGCTTAAAAAGTTTTTTTTTTAATTTTGATGTGCTTATAAAAATTATGTATGGATATTGAATAACAATATTTAGATTTTATAATTTTATTATAAATATATAATCAAGTTTTTTTTAATTGTAATTATGTTTTAATTTAAGCTTTAACTACACTACATTAATTTTACCTTTATTATTATTTTTTTTTTGTTTTTTGGAAAACTACTAAAATACTGTAAAAATGAACACCAAAATAAAGCACCATTTAAATAAAATTCCATAAATAGTGGTTTTACACTATATAAGAAACTAAACTGTGTTGAATTTTGTAATTCATGAAAACAAAAAAAGAATATTGTAGGCACTGAGGAGAGGTGAGCTAATGTAGATCACAGCTAATAGCATACTTACTTTTTAAAACACAATTGCTTAATAATGCCTTATTTGCTTCAATACTTAATTTTTGTTCTTTTGAAAGGCTATCATAACTCAACACTTGACACATATTATTTGGACCTAAAACATAAAATAAATATACAAAACTTAACTTTTGTATTATTATTTTCATCATTGAAAATTTTAAGTGAGATAGAAAATTAAATCAAAGGTTATTGAATAAAATAAAATAAAATGTTTTAGATGTATTATCAAATGGTATCGCAAGAAAAAGAAGTGATGTGCGTCATATACGTGGGGTAACAATGTTTTATTGTACCTCACATATACTACATACGTCGGTAAGAAAATTTCTTATATCTGATTAAACAGCGAAGCGCAATCAACACTCATGTATAATCGAGAAATAAAATATTTTCTACCTAGCGAAAGTATTATATCTATTCATAAACGGCGAAGAACAATCAACGCTCATGGATAAGTTTTCAGGATAATAAAATATCATTTTCCTCTAAATAGCTAACACACGAGAAATAATATTTCCTCATGTCAATGTATATTCCTATACATCGGCGAGATAATATGTTATATCCGATTAAACGGTGAAGGTCAGTCAGCGCACATGGATAATCGAGAAATAAAATATTATCTACTAAACCAAAGTACTATCCCTTTTCTGAAACAGCGAAGAACAATTAACGCACATGGTTAAGTTTTTAGGATAATAATATCGTTTTATTTCTAAGGATATTACACTGTTACTAAGAAAATTATTTTCTATTAATTCGTAAATAATTATCAAAGACCAGATTTTTAAATATATAAAATCTATTTATTATTTTCGAAAATATTACAAATGGTTAACAAAGGATGAAACTCTTGTTTCAATCCTTTGTTTACACAGTACAAAATTGTGAAAAAGTAAAGTTGAAATTCTCTTGGCTAACCGCCTTAAAATAACATGAAAATAAAATCAATATCTGAACTGCACTACTTACAGATATATTCTTAAAATCAGCTATCTGCCGAAGTGAGCCCTACACCGGAACTGACAAACCCGTCGTCTTTTCAAATAGATGGTGGCTTCGATAGAGTCCGATGAGGACCCCCTTCTTTAGCCTTTTATATTATAAAAAAATTTGACTTAAAACTATCTGAGCGCTGCTACAGTAGTAACAACTCAGGATTCCTAGAACATTATTTTTTTTATTGTCTCCGCTCATTTGACTTATTTAATCCATCAACACTTAATCCTAATTTTCCCATAGACCTAAAATCACTTACTATGCTAAAATAATTCTACGAACATTGTATACGTGCATATACACATACACATTATTTCACAAGTCACTAATTTTCATCAGTACAACACACAAAAATTTGACAGAAATGGTGGACCCCTCTCACAAGTGGCTGGAAAGTACAAATATTGCTCATACAAATATATAATATGTTAAATTAGATTAAAATAAGAAATATTTGTTATCATTGTCTTTGTGAGTCTCATAAAAATAACAGAATAAATTGTCTTGAAGATTAATTTCAATATCATAGGATATCACAATGGGGAAATACTTGTGGGATACACTGTGGTTTAAATTTAAATTTAACAATTCTAAAAATATTATAATTACCATTTAATTTACTTAAGGTATCAAGTTCTTTTAAAATAATTTTGTTTCCTGCATGATTAAATATCTGTTTAACTATTTCATCATCCACAACTTGAAATCTGTTTAAAAATAATGAACAAACATTAACAAATTCTTCATTATTTAGTTGATTCACACTTTGTTTGAGTTCTGATACTATTATTTTCACTTTCTCCATGTATTGATACTTATACAATCTATAAAAATATATAAAGAAAATTGTTTATAAGTGTACATGGGGTGTCTTATTATAATCTTAAAAATGCATTGAGTTTTGTTTTATTAATAATATATAATTTAACTATAATAATGCTAATATAACTACTATAGTATAATACAACAGCAAAAATGTACACATTTTTTTTTTTTAGGATATAAATTTTCAAATTATACACTAGAAATTTAGAAAAAAATTAAAAATAGCCATTTTGTAAACATGATTTTTAGAACAATATTAGTGTTTAAATCTCTAATAAAGATTAATCCATTCACACCAATGATTTTTATCAGTTTGCGAATAATTAAATAATATTATTAAATTATTCGCAAACTCAAAGAAATTCTAGAAAATTAATGGATTGGCCTTTATTAAAAATTTAAACACTAATATTTTTCTAAAAACCATATCAACAAATTAGCTATCTTGAATTTTTTTCTAAAACTGAAGTATGAAATTTTCAAATTTGGGTCCCATATAAAAAAAAGTTATACATCAATACGATTAATTAAACAATAAAAGCCAAAGCCGTAGTAATAATTTAAAATAAAAAAGTTGAATATTATTAATAGAACAAAATGTGTTGCATTTATCAAATCTTGTTGGGAGAAATTGTTTATTAGATTCTAATAATCTTGAAATATTGGATTGTATTTTAGTATATGAGATAAATGTAGAATATACAATAAATTATAAACATATTTATTACATTTGTATATATATAAAGTTACCTAAAATTACTATTTTCATTAATACATCGAGGAAACTGACTTTCAAGTATGCAAATAAAATTTGTCAAAGAAAAAAACAGTTGTAAAGTCACTATACTTGGTTTATCTTTTATTAACATAGTATATTTTATAAAACTGATTAATCTTCCAAAAACATTGTCATCCAATGCCCGCCTTAAACCTGTGAAAAAGAAAAATGATAAATAAGACATTAAAAATGTAGTTCAACATTTATTTAAATTTATGAATATTAAAACAAATTACTTGAAACATTTTTTTCTCATACATTTTTTGTTCTATTAGTATACTAATCTTTACCTGTTGGCGGTTTTTGGGTAGAAAATTTTAAAAATTGAAAAAAAATTTGTTTTGTATAAATTGAACCTTTGCACAGAATTGTTATACTGAAGAAATAATTAATTGTTTCTTTAAATTTAATACATTTACCAAGTTCCATCTGAGGAGTAAAGCATTCCCATCAAGAGAAGTATATTCACCTTTTTGCTATAACATTTTTATGCTAAAAGGATTAAATAATTTTTAAGGAATTTTGAGACCATGAGTATGGGCCAAGTGTTTGAGATGCATGGGCAAGATTAACAATAATTGACAAATGAAGTATAAACATACATTTTGTGTCTAGTGTTAATAAAATTATTCTAATAAAAAAAAAAAACCAATTATTATTGTGTATTAATTAAAGCTCAACTCAGCATTGTATAGATTAATTGTAAGAAATTATTTATCATTTCTTTAAAATTGAACAAACCCGCCAAGAGCATTCCACACAGGGAGCAAAGAATACTCGTGGTGTGAAGTATGTGTGGCATTTTGTTTTTGTAATAATAACTTCAAAACTATCCAAATCGATCAAACTAACTGATTAAACCTTATGAACAATTATATAAGTATAACATTATAACATAAATGTAGGTTTTGCGATAAAAATGGCTTTTTATAAGAAATTCCTCTAGTCCAAATTTTTTGTTAATCCAGTAGTTCTCTGGCATATCTTCTAAATAATTGAGAGTTGTTTAGTTGTTATATTAATAATTTAATAATCACATCCATTCAAATGACAAGGTAAAAACTTAATATTTATCTTATTTAAATTTACAATCTAAAAAAATAATGTATGAACATAAATAACTAAGTAATTTAAAACAAACTTTACCTTTATTTTCAACATGTTGGGTGAGTTTTAATTGAACTTTAGGAATATCTTGAAGTGATATATAAAAATAAATATCTGTGAAATCATTAAATATTGCAGTTGTCAAATTATTCTGATTGATAAATGATTTGTCTATGCTAGGTTTCATTAATATTAAGTTGACTACTTCTGACAAAAGATAAGGATTAAGTTTTGAGTAAGGCCCAACAATTGTAAATTCATCTTGAATTTGTATTGGTAGCAACCAATCTAGTAATAAAAGCATGTTCTATAATAATAATAAAAATAAAAAAAATATTATTTATGCATTTCATAAATTAATTTTCTTTTTTTTTAATAATTATAGAATACTCACTGTGTTATTTAAAGAAACACTACAAAAACCTCTTGTCTTAAATAAAATAATTAAAGTTTTCAAACTATAGTCATCAATTTTTACTGTTTTATTAAAATATGGTCTTAATACATCAGAATACATTTCTTTATACCAATTTTTTAATAAAATTAATGACTGTAAAAGATTATGGGATACATCTGTATTTTCATTTGACATTACAACTCTAAAAAAGTAATACTCAAAATAAATAAACAGTATAGTGTATACTGTATTCTACAAGTAATATTTACTTTAAAATAAATGTCCAAACTGTCTTAAAGAAGGATGCAATTTGATCAAATTTAACCATTAGCAATTGGTTAATATTTTCTGATTTTATTAAAATATTGCAACAGCTAATTAAAAATAAATTATGAAATTAAATAAGTAAAATTAAAATTAATTTCTTATGATACATATTTTTAAAACTTACATAATTAAGTATCTTGTTGAATCAATGTCCTTATATGAGCTTAAACATTTTGTTAAACAATTTAACAAATCAATGCTATCACTTTCACATAGTAATAATGAACGATTTTCTAGTATTTTTGATAATATTTTAAGCCTAGAAATTGTTGAAAACATTACTATGAAATTAGCTGGATATCCATAACTAATAACTATATTATATTTTACTTCTATGATTTAAAATATATAAAATTTTAATCAAATATTTTTCTATAAATATTATTAAACTACACATGAACCGTAGATTAGAGAACTCTCATGTAGAGTATCAGTTATATTTTAAGAAAATCTTAGATAAAGTAGACAGTATCATAAACAAAGTGGTCGAAACAAGGTGGGATACAGGAGGATACTACCACTCTTTCTTTATCAGTATTTTCAATCTCTCTATTTATTTTATGAAAAATTATTCATCCCTCTTAGATTTTGAAAAATCATTCGATTTTTTCTGTAAACTAAGAGACGTTATCTAATTTTTCTTAAAAAAATTTCTTTAAATAATTTGAGTTTTTTTTTAAAGGAAATAAAATACTCTATATTGATAATTTAATTAAAAAAGTAACTTTAAAGTATTTTTGATGTAAACAAAGATAAGAGAGTCAAAGATTTTTGAGAATATATAACACTTCTGCTAAGAAAAAAATATAATTTAGGTTACCATGAATATAAATAAAAAACTGTAACACTAAAAATATTTATAACAATAAGATTTATTTTTTATAACATTTTATTCATATTAAATAGAAATAAAGTAGAACATGTATAACTAAACATTTGGTGTTTATGTAATTCAGCAGGTAATATCTACCTAAAATCTACCATTTGGAGAAAAAAAATTAGATCACATTTCACATAGGTAGTATAATCTAGGGGGATCACACACAACACTAAAAAGTAAACAGTGAATCACCGCTACAAGGATGTCATAAACTTTTGCCAATACACTAAAGATGATTTTAGACTGCTCCTTGTGGGACAAGTTATATGTAAATGAAAATTCTTCAAATTCTTTTTTCATTAAAAGTATGTTGTTGAGATTTTTCTATAATATTTAACTTTATAAGCATATTGTTAATTAAATACAATTGTGAAATATAATATTATCTCAACCAATTTAAGGATGTCGATTAGTTTATTCAATAGAAACTTGTAATGTTAACTGTAAAATAATGGAAATAAACGTTTATATACTCAATTTAACCTTAGCTCATATTTTGACGTGACACTTAGACATAAATATTAAATGCAAATAATAATGTTACCTTGTACAAATTTCAGGTGTTTTTAAATTGATAAAATCACCAATAAAAGATAATAAACGCAAGTCATATTTTTTTCGTTTTGGAGTAGGACTATCATTTAAAGGTAAATTCAAGGTAATACATTTGTCATTATACACCTAAATAAATTACAACATAAATATTAATATAAATATTATTGCATTGTTTGAATAAATTATTTAAAAAAGAAAATAGCTTACCACATTGAAAATAGCAACAGCCAACTCTGATATGTAATTAGAAAAATTTGGGTTGTAATTATACTTGCTTTGCTGTATTTCATGACAAACAAATTCATATATTTGATATAGTTGTTCAATCCATTTATTTTGATTATAGCAATATGATACTTTATGATTAAAACCAATGGATTTTGGATGATGAATTTTGATGAAGAGAGTTAATAATTTATAAAGTGTTTCTTGAATCTAAACAATTTAGTTTTATATGAATTGAAAATACCTTTAATTGAAGTACTAACCTTTTTCAGCCCATCATTTTGATAAAAATTAATCAAATGGGAGCAATGTTCTTCAATAAATTGACAAAGTGATTTACGACATTCCACTCCGATCTAAATTTATTTAACAAAATATTCTATAAACAGTAATTTAATCATCATATTTATAAATATAAGGAAGAAGAAGACTGAAAATAAGATAGTTAGGTAAAATTAAGAGTGATGTGAAGATAAAATAAACACTACCTTTATTTATTTTAAATTCTGAGCAGAGCGAAGAAACTGTATATTTTTTATAATTTATAAATTATAAAAACCCAAAAAGCAATATTTTTGTACAAATCATTTTTAGAATGCCAAAAAAATAGATTAAATTACTTAGTTCAAAATGGTTCAAATAATAGGAAAATTTAAATAAAACACTTACTGTTTCACAAACATCTAAGACCAGCATGATTAAATCTTCTCTAAAAGAATAGTCATTGTTAACTTGATGTGTGTCTATTATTGCTTGCTTTATGTATGAAAATATCCTGGAGAAAAACTATATATATTAATACATGTTCATTGAAGCTGCATTTAAAGTTGATTATTATATTTTATTGAGCATTAATTTATTTAGGAATTATATAAGTTTAAATAAACACTACTTAAAAATATCATACATTACACAAACATGAAACATGTATGAATAAGTGTAAAGTACCTAAGTGATTATTTTTAAACACAATTCTTTTAATGCTAGTATTCCTATATACTTGAATATAATAAATGTATTTATACAGATGACAAAAATAAATTACATAGCAAAGAACTATATCAGCTGTCACTATTTAATTGATTGTTATTTAGATTCTGAGTGGAGCAAAGAAGTATGTGTTTTTACAATGATGTCTATTTTTTTTTCTGAATAAACATTTTCATATGGAAATGCTTGTCAAAAAGTTTCAACCAGCAACTTTTTAAATCCAGATTTGCCTATAATTGGTACTTTAAAGAGAACATTTTTTGAATTTCCATTTTTTTGAAAAAACTACTCTTATTGATTTATTTATTTTGCAATTATTATTAAAATAAAATCATTTTAACAATAAAAATTTTATTTTATTAAATTGTTTTGTTTCTTGGTAGTACATTCAGCACTGATATCACCTATCACATTGTAAACAAATATTTTTCGCTCTTCAGATCAGATACTCTAGGTGAGTGTGTTGAAAATTACGACTATTATTGTTCTTGTTCTTTATATTATTAACTTCTTTCGTTCAGAATCGTCTTTATTGAAGAAATAATTTATCGTTTATTTAAAATTATACACACCTTAAAATTTATATTTATACTGTGGGCTATATTTTATAAATACCTAAAATATCTACTACTTCATAAGCCTTTTTTTTTCTTTTTCTTTTTTTAGTACAATAAATATAATATTATCCATATTTTTAAGAAAATTAAACTTTATTTAGTAATTTAAATAATATAGGCTTTTATGTTTTTATGTTACTTTAATAAAATGTTATTCATTTATCTAATTTATGACCTTTATTTTATTTTGTATTATTAAATTAGTGTTTAAAATACTGGATATTTCCTTGAATGTTTACAGTTTATATTTTTCATTTTAGAAACTAAACTACAGTTATAGGTTCATTTGTATTTTAGATTCTGAACGAAGTGAAGAAGCTTATGATTTTACAATGATGTTTATTTTTTTTTAGATTCTGAACGAAGTGAAGAAGCTTATGATTTTACAATGATGTTTATTTTTTTTTTTTTTTTTTTCTATTTATATAAACACTTT
>JAIPRM010014951.1:0-10433 GCA_025469315.1 Stegophylla sp. TES_Ste_2020
CTATCAGTATTTAATACGTAATAGTTATATTTTCTGACCGCAACTAGGACCTTGTTTTTTACCTGTTTTGATCCCGACCGCAACTCGGATATTTTTTATTTACCTGTTTTGATCCCGACCGCAACTCGGTATCAACCGAATTTAGATATTATTTTAGTCTCTGAACTCAACTCAACATATTCGTTCATTGAATATAAATGTATGCTATACAATGGTGTCGATGAACTTCGCGAAAAAGCGCGTTTAATTCGTTCGGAACGAGAACACAACGAAACTGCAAACAATCGCAATCATTACGTATCAATATTTTACCGATTTTCGTTATTGTGATTGTTTTTTTTTTTTTTTTTTTTTTTTTTTTTTTTTTTTTTTTTTTATCTCAAACCGTTAAATTCGCTGTCCAAAAACGCGAGTTTACTTATTTATTATTGCCATGTGAAATATAATATGTATTGTGTGTGTACAATAATCGGCGATTTAGCACTACGCTTTGTATGTGCTCGCACCGTGTGTGCATTGTAAAACACAATATTACATAAAATAAACTCCGCGCACCGACGTACGATTTTGGTACACGCACACGCGGGGATATATATATATATTTTATTGTTTAGTGTTGTGCCGCCGACGAATTTCATTCTAAGCCGTTTTCAATATTTAATATAGACTACAATTATTATTATTGTCTCGCGAGTCGTGTATATTATACGTACACTGTGTACTCAGCGTGAATCAGAGGCCTTTGAGTGCGCACAATACAAAACAAAAGCCTAAAACATTGTGCGTGACACACACACGCGCACAACATACACGAGCCCGTTTTGCGAGGCATTGTAATCTATATGTGCTATATATATATATATATAGCCCAATCAGACGCAATAAAAGGGTGAGGGCCCTAGTGGACTAACCCCCTGTTGAGGTTTTGGGCGCATTTAAATTTCCAAAGAAACGATATTTATATATCAATAATATCGAAATTCGAGTTTACTTGTGGATATGATAATTATTTTTGGAGTTTTTTTTTTTTTTTTTCCAAGCTATAATAGTTTATTTACAATGATGTTTATTTTTTTTGCTAACACTTTTTCGCACGGAAATATGTACTTGTCCAAAAAATCTTGTCCTGCAACTTTTTCAAACCGAAATCGCTTTCAGACGGTACATTAAAAAGGTCGTTTTTCGAAATTCTCAATTGTTTTTTCAAAATTTGGGAAACTCAAGAAAATTTTTAAGATGTGAAAAAAAAATTTGCATAACCCCCCTGCTAGGGATACCACGGCAGAAGGTATACAGGTTAAATGAAAAATCTATTAAGAATTTGGAAAAATTCCCTGTTTCAAGTATCATCAGCAGCTAGAACCAAGGTCTATTTCAAAAAGTTATTGATTGAAACTTTTGGACAAATGTAATCTCTATGCGAAAAGTTCAACAACGAAATAATGAAACATCGTGTCAAAACAATAGATTCCTCCCTCCCCGCGCAGCGTCAAAAATGTATACGACGTTAAAATTAGAAAATGCACTCCTCAAACGTACTGTTAATGTAAAAATCGAATAATTTTAGTGTCGCTGTTTATCATAACGAGTTCTTACGCGTCAAGTTTAACAATATTTGAGTTACATAAACGTGCTTCATCGATCCCCGTCCGTACGATGATGAATACCTACAATGTACAACTCTTACATTAAAATTAATATATTATATTGACCAGTTGGCCCTTAGGTGCTTTAGACGTACAAAGTATAACCGACACTTTCACTGGTTATAATTTTGTATACTGAGGAGAGCGAAAAAACTAGTAATTTCCGTACAGAAATACAGATCGGAAACCAGATGGTACTATAGAAAAATCTTTTTTCAAAATGTTCAACGCTTTCTATAAGCGTACCGTAGTTATTATTTAAAAGTTAATAATTGAAATTTCTCATTTTTATAATATTTTTTATTTCATAAAATTTGGATTCTTCACATTAAAACCTGATATTTACAATTACCCTGAAAAATCTCGAATATCGCAAGTCAATTATAACGATGTGAAGAAGCTCAACGTTTCTACAATGATGTTTATTATTATTTTTTTTTTTTTTTCTGTAAACACTTTTTCGTAAGTCTCGACCAGCGACTTTTCCAAACCTAAGTTACCTCTAGTTGGTACTTTAAACGAGATGAATCCAAGGAAAAACTAGAAATCGCATATTTATCTTCATTGTTATTACGTCATTTAATATTATACATAAATCAACATTATTTACATTAATAATGAAATGGAAATGAATTATTCCATTATTAAATAATTGTGAATATAAAACTGGTAATCAATATTATGTAAATTAACTGGTGCTCTGCTCAGAATCGTTTTATCGAAGAAATGATAATGACACCAAGAGTATCTTACCCGAGGAGCTAAGAATACGTACACATGGTGCAAAGTATGCCGGCTTTTTTTTTTACATATTATTATTTTAAAAACAACCGTGCAGCATTAAATATTTACAAAAAACTTACTTTGTACGACATTTGAAATATAAACTATTGTTACAAAAATCGTATGGAACGCTTTAGAAATATTTTAACTAAAATTTGTTGTATAACTTTTACAAAATATATTGCTATACAAATCGATGAGACTTGTATTTTCAGTTAGATGGATTTTCTAATTTGTCCGATAACATAGAAAATTGAAAATTAGCTTTTTGATTACAGACACATTTTGAATTTTAAATATGGAGATTAATGCATCAATTTAATAACGATAAGTTGTTTATATATTTTTAATTTCCCTGAATTTTATGGAAAATGTTCGAGAAATTATGAAAATGTAGAAATCACTGAAAATTGTAAGACTAAGACGAATTATCCTAATTAAATTAAAATAATTTAGTTCGTTCATTATCATAATATACTATACAATATATAATAATTTATGATACGAGAAAGGATTTTAAAATGTTTTTATTTTAAAATATTTTTGTAATTTTAATTCTACAATACCGAATACTACTGTGAAAATGGAAATGATGAGCTTTTATTGAAAAGTACCCACTAAAGATAAAGAATATAATATTATATTAATAAACTAATATGCGATGTACCTACTGGTGTATTATGAGAGTAAATTATGAATTAGTTAACGATTTTATTAGCTGAGTGTTAGATATTTTTCCACGGGAACATTTTCTATGGAATTTTTAATTGTTATTAACGTCATATTTCATTAAATTAACCATAGGATCTTTGTGTTTCAATAAAATAATATAACTGTAAAACAAATGTCATTAAAAAATTATACCCGATTATCGACCGTACACGTTTTCTCACAAATCTCTCATTAAGTAGGTAGTACGATTTAGTATAATATAATATTATAATAACTATTTTGCCACGCCGAAGACGTAATACGTAGCACGTAACGTAGCTTTCTAATATCGCATTATCCAAATATTTTTTGAATGGAAATGTTACGTTGTACAAAGTCCGGAATTGTACAGTTCGCCATGTTTACCAATAGTGATTTTAATACACATAGTGAAGTGTAAAATTTTGCCGAACAAAATACAATCTTATATATAATACAAATTTTCATAAACTTTGAACCAAAAAAATGATGGCTTCCGCGTCTTTCTTGTCAAATTTTGAGTAGTTTTTACCAAAAAAAAAAAAAAAAAAAAATGAAGTATTCAGAAATTCAGAAAACGACCTCCTTAGTATATCGACTAAAGGAAAATCTTGGAAAATTTTGGAAAAGTATTTTCATAGGTAAAAAAAAAAAAACCAGCTTCTTCACTTCGTTCACAGTCTAATATTATAATATGCTTAAAAAGTACTAAATAATCGATTTTCTGACTTATAAATAAACATTTTATATTACTGCGAATATAATAAAAATAATATCAAACAGTTTAATCAAAAAAATATATTTGTGGAATATCGCGAAATAATAAAGTTACGCCAATAGAATAAAAAAAAAATTCACGCTGATGTAGGTTTTGACTATATTCAGCTAACGCCCAAAAGTTTTGAATATATTTCGATAATTTCTGAAGTGATTTTTTATATTATTATATAATCTCATTGAAATACATATTTTCTTATCGTAGTAATTATTACGAATACAAATGAAATCAAAACGTGCTTCAATTGTTTGTTCCATAATACTTAGTTTTCTGAAAAATTGTACTGTTCCATAGAAGACTTCAGTCGCGTTTTCATATACTTTTAGTAGTTATGGAAATGTTGAATAAGATATTATAGAAATAATTTCCAAAAACAATAACACTTAATCCTCATAATGATTCCGATCGTTTTCATTCGAGTGCAGCGCAGTATAAACACCGATTTCATTTCGAATGTGACTCGAAGCCGATATTCAAACAAAAACATAATTTTTGCGCGCATTGAAAAATAAGAATTATACGGAATTATGTTTTTATAAGTTCCGTTTTTAAAACACACATTTTTTTTTTTTTTTTTTATATCAATATCTATGAATCACAACGACGTATATACAAATGGTTAATGTATTATTATAATAACTACCCACTAAACGCATTCGTTATGTCTAGGGCTAGGCGCTTATAGTACTTATAGCATGTTTTTGAAAAATCATTCAAAACGTAGCTAAGTAATATAGAAATGCGTTTCATAACACCAGGAGTTGTTTGCCGTTCTCTTTAATTTGCTTATTTTGCTCTTTTTTCGATATAAGTGCACGTTTTGGTAATATTTGAATTTTAAGTGCATATTTTTCAATATTTAATTTGACTTTTCTTGGAAAATTTTTCTCTGAATTTCTGAAGAGATTAAAATATATTATTTGATATTTTTATTTGTTTAAAATATGTAAGCTTAACAGGAATAAAGATTGGAAAAAAAAAAAGAAATTTCATAAATAATAGAAGACGAATTAATAATACATATTAAAATATATTGTACAATACAATTTTTAAATATTTTGATATTTTACAGTGAAATTAATGTTTTATAAGAAATTATTTTAGCATTTTTGTACATTTTTGGAGCATGAATGCATGCATATTTTAAGTTTTTTTAGAGCACTAAGTCCCTAGCCCAAGTTATGTGTCTAATAACATGTCAAATTTAATCATTTCATCGATCACAATAATATTCGATAGACACCTGTTTTTATTTTGTAAATCTTACTACTATATTATCTACTATTGTATCATCATACACAGATTAATCATTTTAATTTATCTTTATTATTATTATTATTATTTTTTTTTTTTTATCTAATATAACCGCAATCAAATAAGTGTACCACAAATCAAAGTTCCATCGCGATTTAGTCGTAAATTATCGACTTATCAACACAACACGTAATTGGATTGTTGATTATCAACCACTGGGCTTGTTATATTTTTTTTACAGCACACGCATAATATGCGCACATAGACCTGAATATTATAAGTTGAAGTGGTGTCTACTGCGTAAAGTACGTATTTTTAGGTCCCATATTTAATTGTGTCCCCTCTCCAATCTTTAATAAGTTTTTACTAGGGCTAGGGACTTATAACTCTAAAAAAAACTAAAAATATCTATGCATTTAAGCTCTAAAAATGTACAAAATATGCAAAAATGTTGAAAAAATCTCTTATAAAACATAAATTTAACTGTAAAAACTCAAAATATTTAAAAAATGTATTGTGTAATGTATTTTAATATGTATAATTAATTAATTTTCTATTATTTATGAAATTTCTTTATTCTTTTTAAGCTTATATTTAAACAAATAAAAATATCAAATAATATTCAATCACTTCAGGTATTCAGTAAAAAATTTTCCAGTAGCAAGAAAACTCAAATTAAATATTGAAAATATGTGAAATATGCACTTGTATCAAAAAAAGGGCTAAATGTGCAAAATATTCAAATTAAAGAGAACTGCATACAACTCTTGGTGTTATGAAACGCGTTTCTATATTACTTAGCTATATTTTGAATGATTTTTGAAAAACATGCTAACTCCTATAAGTCCCTAGCCCTAGTTATTACTCATAAATGTATACTACTTTAATTATTTCAATACTCCTTTATAAAATATACAATTTTAATTACAATTAAAAATCGATAGTGATATACTACGCTGAACATTTTATCTAAATTGGTTCATTTATCTTAAAAATCCACAAATAACTAAAACTAGATCAACATTACAAAGGTATTTCTGTTAGTTTTATTTTATATTATGTTTTATTATAGAATTTTACATAATGTTTGTACGTAGAAGATCCTAAGAGTACACCAAGGTACTCAGAATTTTTTCAACAAGATAATTCATTTCACAAATACATTTTAGGTTGTATAAAATTACTTAATACTCTAATTTTGTAATAAAACAAAATAAAATGTTTAAAGATTAATACTCAATAATAAACCAAAACTCCTATGACATAATATAGGTATATAAAAATGAAATAAAACAAATAAATAATATGGCAATCATCCCTTTCTTTAGCTACATATTCCAAAAACTTTGGATCAGCTTGTACTTTAACTGCCCCCCCCCCCCGTGCGTTGTCTTGAATATCTCATATCTAAGTGCGACCTAACTAATGATGTGTTGAAGAAATGTTTGTCATCTGCACCACTTACATTATTGGAAAATGCATTGAGGAATAATATCAATAAAAAGCCTTTAAAAAATTATTTGTGTTTTATGAATGTGGCAAAAAAATCGAAAATTATCAAAACCAACGTTAAAATATTATATTGCTCGAGTGTTATGAGTAAAATCAAAAACGTTTGTAAAGATAAGAGCATAAGGCCGCCATCTTGCCGGCCGTTCGGCGTTTTCTAGACGCTTGTCTCCAACAGACCAACAACCCTCAGAGCAAACACTCAGTACACGAAGAATTATTATCTGTTCTCACTGACCGTACACATTTCGATGATTTTGTACGGCTAGTTCCGAGAAACTAACCTGGAAAAAGTCGTTGTGTCAATAAAAGAAAATCGGCTACAAGTTCACAGTGTTGTATTATTTGTTGTCGTGCGTTATCATAAAAGTGTTGACGCACGCGATTGTATCCAACATTAAACGTCTCCAAGTATAAACTTTAACACGAAACTACTATAGACTATTCTCCGAGTTCCAGTAAAACGACGTTCTCGAATTGTTGTGATATTTTTAATCTCCCAGACTCGTTCGACCACTGTCCCGCGCCACTGCCACGTTCAAAATCAACAGGTGGTAGAATGTAATACATAATAATATTCTATAAACCAAAAAAAAAAAGTTCAAATCAGAAATTCGCGTAGGTTTTTACACACCCCCATAGTACAGCCTTAAACCCCCCCTCCCCCGTAAGGCGTTTTACGTTCAAATAAATTGTTCCCATCAATAACGTTCATAAAAAAATGATGTAAAAAAAAAAAATAAATAAAAATGTAAATAAAATGCTGTAAATAAAAAAAAAAAAAAGGTCATAGTTTCTATTACTATACAGCGACGACGTGTGCAGTTGTAAGCAGTTCGATCAAATACTCGTGTGTTACGGCCATTGTGGACTTGGAGCGAACGAGATAAGTGTGATTTAAGTAAGACGCATTTTTTTTTTCATTTTCTTCTTCGTCACTAATCTCCTTGAAATGGTCGTGCACGCGTAGCATATTTTTCCTGTGGACAATTTGAATTGTACTTACGTAAAAATGTTTATTTATTTATTTTTTTGATCTCAAATTTTAATAAAGGCAGTAAACTGTCCTGTGAACAAGATTTGCTGAAAATACACTTCAGTACCTAATTCAGTCGTAACTTCAAACGCTATTTATTAAGTATAATTATTCAAATATAAAATTATAGTCAATGTTAATGGGCACTTTACAAGAATTCATTGAATAGAAATTTCGTGTAGCAAAATCTAACTGCATTTTTTCTGAGTTAACATTTTTTTATGACGTTATTCGTAGTAGATAAATAAAATTTAGCGTCGCATATTCGACGATACGAATTTTTAAAGCATTTTTTAAGTTTCTCTAAAAATCGAAAAGGATTTTTCAGCATAAATATTATATATATTTCTGAATTAATAGAGATTATAATTATTGTGTATAGTTAAAAAGATTTCTTTTTTTCAATGTTCGTTGACTAAAATTTCCATAAATACGGTTCAAGGGGGGTGTCCAGACACCCAAAACACCCCCCTCCCCCTGGTGCGCAACCAGTGGCGCACACTGTGCCGTCGACAGTGAGATTCGACATCTGTAATTATATTCACTTCTTGTCTTTTCCGTGCTTTTTATAATATCTTAGGCTGAACGAGTGTTTATTTATTTTCCCAAAACAGTAGTTTAACTTGCGTAAAAAATTTTCCAGGTTTTCAAACACAACGCAACCGCGTTTAACACCGAAAAATTATAAAGGAGACGGACACGAACGAAGGGATGAACAGTACAAATAAATTACTGACCCGACGTCTCGTGCGACAAAAAAATTGTTAACGTTAAGAAAGTTAAACGTTTGTGGAAAAAAGAACTAAAAACTGTAAGAGTAAAAAGCGAAAACAATAAAACAATAAGGACAATATTAAAACGACCGTGAAGGAATATTAAAAGGAAACAATCTCGCTGCGGGCGGCATAAAGTATTTTATTATTATTATTATTATTTTTATTTATTTTATTACTATTATAAGTTTATTTTTATTCGCACGCTTAAGAGACTTATGTTATCCTCAAAGAGAACGATCGGATAAAATTTCTCGTTGGGCTTGTAACATTTTATAATGATGTGTACACAGGCTCGCAGTTTGGTAAACACTGTCGTCGACAATTGACAAAATTGTTTCGCTTGACAAAATTACTTCTACAGTCACTTTTGACCGTTAGGTAAATCTGTTATTACCGGGGTTCGGGACTCGTAGCACTTAAAAACACAATAATAAGCGTTTAAAACCGTAGAATATGCATAAATAATTTAAAAATATACATTTAATACATATGATTGGTTATTTATTTCTTGAATTCCCAGTTTTCAGATTTTGATCGAATCGAAAAAGCTTATGAATTTACAATAATATTTAGTTTTTTTTTTTTTTATCTGTAAATACTTTTGCATACAAAAATACTTATCCAAAGTTTCGACCTGCCAATTTTTGAATCAGAATTCGGCTGTAAATAGTATACTCTATTCTAAGCGTTTTTCGAAATTTGCACTATTTCAGTGGGTTGACAGTGTTCACACTTGTCGCTTCGATTATTTACCATTTTGGCTATTATTGAGACCGTTATGAACATTATGGCAATCAATGTAGCCATAGTAACCAATGTAACCATTGCGGCGATGATAACCATTGCAACCATTGTAAATATGGTAACCATTGTGACCATGGTAACACGACACTCGATGAATGTTAAAATAAAATTTGTATAAATTCTGCTCAGAATCGTTTTATCGAAGAAATAATTTATCGTTTCTTTAATATTCAATACATCCACCAAGAATATCCCACCCAGAAAGCGAAATACATCCATGGCCTTTTTATTGGAACAGAAACCAATCCCGGGGACAGTGAAATGGATTAATATTTCAATCACTTATTACATTATTCCTTTTTTTTTAGAAGAAAAAAAAGGGAATATTCGCTCATCAAATTGCAATCCATTCGTTGCAAAAAACTTTCCATTCGAATTTTACAACTCGAATTCTCCTCGATTCATAAACAGGCAAAAAATTACATCGTTTTATTTATTTATTTTTTCGCAGAAACATAATCACTGTTTTATGAAAACTCTGATCGTCTTATAGCGTCCCTTCTAAGTTGTATTAAATCAAATTTCGAGTGTTCGCCGAACTCTCGAGTAATACTTTTTTTTTTTTGTGCTTTCTACTATAATAGATACCTATTTATTGTGAGCGACAATACGAACAGTGTGTAACGGTAGCTGATATTGCTTCCTCGAAATGTGTTTCGAACCCGTTATATATTTAAATACTTGAAAAATAATTGTTCACTCTGTGTAAAGAGTATTCTGCCACGGTTACTACTGGTTATTATAAAATGCTACATTCATTATTATACTTTAAAATTAAAATGCCATCCGTCATACACACCATAAAAAAATTATAATTCAATAACTTATTATTGACGTTATTATTATAATGTCATAACGTAGGCGTTTCTTGTCACTTACAATTAACTGCGTTGTAACTTCAGGCATATAGCAATATTGAGAAAATGTGTAATAGCTATTAGATTCTGAACAAAGAGAAGAAGCTAGTGTTTTTACAATGATGTTTATTTTTTTTTTTATTTTTTTTTTTTCCGGGTGTACAACTTTTCGTATAGAAATACTTGTCCAAAAGTTTCGATCAGTAACTTTTTGAAACCGCATTTGCCTCTACATAGATTGTACTTCACAGAGGTCATTTTTTAAATTTCTCAATTCTTCAATTTTTTTTTTTTGGAAAA
>JAIPRM010014952.1:0-10433 GCA_025469315.1 Stegophylla sp. TES_Ste_2020
TTTCTATCTATGTTTAAATTTTCATAAAATTCGGATCAAAAAATGATGGTTTCTGAGTCGTTTTTGTCAAATTTTGGGTAGTTTTTTCCAAAAAAAACATTGAAGAATTGAGAAATTCAGAAATTGACCTCTTTAAAGTACGATCGAGAGGAAAATCCATTTTCAAAAAGTTTTTGATCGAAACTTTTGGACAAGTATTTCCATACGGAATGTTGTACACAGAAAAAAAAATAATAAATAAATAAACATCATTGTAAAAACACTAGCTTCTTCACTCTATTCAGAATCTAAAATCTAATTGAAAATATCACGCGGTTTAAATAATTGTCTAATTAAAAATAATCATATTATCATACATTAAAACCTCGCTGAATTCATGCATATTGAATTTAAATTCAATTAAATGAATAATTTTTCTTTTTAGTAATATATAATAAATTGGAATAATTAGTTATTTATGATTATTATTTGGTTATTAGTGGGCGAGGATCCAAGAGGGTGGCCAAGGGGCGATCGTCCCCTCCGTAGACCCTAGAAAAAATTGCGGAAAGGCGCTATGGGTATTTTTCACACCTCAAGTGGAATACCTCTCTTGGTGGACGTGTTGAATTTTAAAGAAATTTTCTTTTCAATACATCGATTCGATTCTGAGCAGAGCTTCAGTAAATATAAAGGTACACTAATAATTGCCTACATTATATTCAGTAAGTTTAAAAAAATATGATTGCGATTCAAACCAAGATTAATCTCATAAATGCATTCTGGATCCGCGCCCGGACTTATTAGATTATTCGATCCATTAACGATCAATCAATGATAAATGGATCTGAGATTATCAAATCGTCCGAATTCTATAATCATCCAGACCTAGCAATAATTTTCAAAAAAAAAAAAAAAAAGAGTTAAATTAAAGTTAGCATTCGTCAAATCGCTCTGGGACACTCTGTATGCAGGAAAAAAAAAAATAATCGATTGGCATTCAATTCGACGACGATGACGACGACGACGACGACGGGCACTCAAATCGTATCCGTAATGGGCACGTAAAATCAACAAGTACATACGGATAATAATAATAATAATAATAATAATTATACACGTCGTACCCATGGCCATGGGTTCCAGTTATGACCGTTTGAATTTGTTATAATAATAAATTATTCTTCCACATGGTTTGATTCACGTCAGTTATTCTATATATTATTATAATATTCGCGGCACTTGTCAACCGCATCACGTATGTTGTTTATTTATTGCAAACGGGCGCGCATGCGCGCTCACAGTCGTCGTCGTGTACCTCATAGTACTTACGTATTTATTGTGCACTTAAGTCAGTCGCGCGGCGAGACGTATGTAGGTTAATGGAGAAATATTAGGTTGACTTCGAACCGAATGTGAAATACGTTATTATTATTATTATTATTATCTGTTCCCGATCGAGTTCTCGTCGACGACGGATCAATAGAATCGCGACAACCGATGTGGTGACCGTCTGTATACGTATTATAGGGTGACCCATACGTCCTGTTTTATACAGGATTGTCCTTTATTTCGGCTCTGTGTCCTGTTGTCCTGACAAACTTCTCTCAGGACGCTTTTTGTCTCGTAATTTCAAGTCTGTCCCATATTAATCTCGTTTTTTGACTTACTGTTGATTTAAAATTTTTGAAATGAAATTATTGGAATAAAATAATGTAAGAATCTTAAAATCTTTTTGATACCATTGAATTAGTTATAATCGTAAAATTAATTAACAAATTTTTTTTAGAAAGTAAAGTGTACAATATGCATGAATAAAGGATTTGAAGAAATTTTAAAAAGTATCAATTTAGTGTTTCATTATGTTATTTTATGTTTTTCAAAATAATGTTTTTACGTGTTTAAATTTAATCTAAAATAGGTAGTTTAAAAATTATACTTTTGTTACGATTCAAAAACAAATATATATATATGTAATAAATACTTATTTATTTAAAAATATTATGAAAAATATTCTTGTCCTGTATTTTATTTTCTTAAATATGGTCACCTTAGTATATTATTATTATCCACTCGAATACGTTAAACCCGTATGCGACCGACCAGGGACGGACAGAATACGCGTCAATTCGTGTATTTCAAAACACAAAATTGATTCAAAAATCTTATGTTCGTTTAAAATACAAAATACTTGTATTAGACCGTTAATCGCATTGAAAACGAGATATAATAATTTGCAATATTTTGTATATCGAAAAGTATATATACGGTGAAACCAGGGCTGGATTAACATAACGCGTAGTCCTAGGCACATATTTTTCAAAATCCTATAGTGAGGTGACCTTATAAAAATGTTACGCATTAGAAAAAAAAAAAAAAAAAAAAAAAAAAACTAGTGTTAGATAACTTGTTTGTGAATCGCATTTTTCTTGATTCCCAAAAGGAAAATCTACAAGAAAATTTTTGGATTTTGAATTTTATACTAAAAACTATAATACTTAAATATTTTTAATATACTTAAATTTTGTAAATTATTTTTGAATACTGTATGGAAAAAAAAGCCCTCTCTGACTGCTAGCCCTAGGCACGTGCCTACCTTGCCTATACGTTAATCCTGGCCTGGGTGAAACCTCCCCTAACCTCTAAATAGAAAAAAAACTATCTCAATATCCCATGTACTTCCCATGGAAAATTTCTGAATTCGGTAATTTAAATAAGCATTACCTGATTAGATATATTAAAATATTTGTTCTACCTATTGTTCCCATATCTGAATCATAGAATATTTTATGAATAAAGGGTATTTTGCATTAGTAAAACTATTCGAGTTAAAATTTCTAAATAGAAATTCAAATATTAAATCTATATCCGAATTATCCACGTTAGTTAGTCTAGTTAGTGCGAATCAATGGCGAACAAAAGGAGATGAAGATAAAAAGGTAATTATCAATTTTTGAGGGGAAAATACTCTCCGTCGAATGTGTATGGTCCGATATTGTTGAAAATGGAGAATATACTAAACGAGAACGAATGAACAGATCTAACAGCTATTTCAAAAGCTGAACATAAGAGCACATTTATCAGAGAAAACGAATTTTGCTGACAGAACACTTATGTCGAGAAATAATAGTATCTGTAAACAAGTACCGGACCGATAGGCGAAATAAACGGAGGCCGCCCAATGCAAAGATAGATGGACACACCGAGAACTGAGCCGTTAAAGGTTTTAACAAGGACCGAAGCTAAAATATAATGAAAATAGGCCGAGGTAATGAGAAATAGTGGAAATAAGTAGTAAAGGCCCTGACAAGTAGCAAATGTGATGTAATATATATATATATATATATTTATAAAAAACCACTACAAAACAAATCAATGTTCTTATTCTGTTATATTATAAGCAATATATAGCAAGAGTAATTAATTTTTTTTTTTTTTATGATATATGGTTCTTTTGATGAACCAATGCAATTAAAATGAAATTTTATCTGTACTTATTTTACTTGTGGACAGGGGGTGGGGGGGCATTAATTGATGATGGATTTGATTGCTGAGACTGGAAGTAAATATAAAAGCATTAAAATTTATTAAAATTTGCATCCCCCCACCTCCCTTAAGTTCACTAATTGGGCACCACCGGTAGCTATTAGTTCAACTACTACTATATTAACAATTGATTAATTAATAATATATTTTAGTTTAATTATAGTTATGTAATAAGGATTTTTCGGTAAATTATCCAAAAGAGAAAACCGGACGTATTTCACACCCTGGGTATTCTTCGCTTCTCCGGTGATTGATTGGCAAGACATTCTAGGTAGATGTGTTAAATTCTAAAGAAATAATTGATTATAACTTCAATAACACAATTCTGAGCTTCAGTTTATTAAGACAATAATTTCACTTAAAAATTATCAATTTTGTTGTGATAACAAAAAAAAAATTATTTTTTACTCTGCCAGTTTATATTTTATTATTAACTGAGAAAAGTGGGGGAAAAAAATATTTTGATTAGAGAAAAAATGATGTGAAAAAAAGTTTTTCACGTTTTTGAAACCTTCTTGCGATAGAATATTATCCATATTATTGTCAATCAATGCAGTTTAAATTTTTATAAAGTTCGTATTAAAAAAAAAAAAAAGATAGTTTTCGAGACTTTTTTTCTCATATTTTGGGTAGTTTTTCCCAGTTTTTGAGAAAACAACTGAGTATTTCGAATATTTCGAAAAGTGGCCAGTTTCAAGTACCGTATAAACTCTAAAGCAGTGGTTCCCAACGTGGGCGCTACCGCCCTCTTGTGGTCATTTTGAATGTTGAGGGGAGCAATTTATTGAAGGAGGGGCTAAAGGGGGTGATTTAAAGTATACTCCTTCCTAGTTTCTACATTTATAATTGCAAAAAAAAAATAAATAGTCATCAGGTTTTATCAATGATAACGCTAAATGTAATATTATACATGATTGTATATTATTTGATATGTATAATGTATTTTTGTAGATTAGAAATATGTAAAAAGGGAGATTTAAGACTGATTGAAAAAGACGTAATATTATTAGTAGGAAAACTTTAATCTCGAATCATTCATTATAGTCACATAAGTATTTTTTGACAAGCAAAGTCAGTATAACAATATTTTAAGTATAGATATTTTAATTTATAAGTAAACACAATGATGTAGTTGTGTTATAAATATGTTTCTTTTTTATATAAAAATTAAACAAGAATTATCTGTTTTTTTGAAAGTCAAAGTCTTAAGTAATTAAGTAATTTATGACCACGATAGCAAAAAAAAAAAAAAGGTCATTAATTAATCAAATATTTATATGAGGGGGGCGGTGAGAGATTTTTGGGGGAGTCAAAGGGGGCGTTGAGTAAAATAAGGTTGGGAACCACTACTCCAAAGGTGATTCCGGTTTCAAAAAAACGCGAGTCGAAATTTTTGTAAGAGTATATTTCTGTACGATAAACAACATTGTAAAAACACTAGCTTCGTTTTAGAAACAAAAAAAAAAAAAAATCCGTAAATCTTAAACGCTTAACGTAACATACGACCATGACAATGCGTTTAAACGCCCTTAATTATTATTCATAAACGTTCCATTTATAATGCAATGTTGCGTCGTCTGTGTAGGTATAATACTTGCATATTGTGCGATTTTAAACGCATAATACAAAAATGGTTTGGCGACGACGCAAAATACCGTTCATAATAATTTACAATAATAATGCCATTCCCTTTGGCTCGCATATATTGTATAATATACGATAATTATAAATGTAATATAACAACGGCATATTTTATAAAATATATTATATTAAGTTCGTACCCATGTACGGAATGAGTCGCGATTATTTTTTGTTTCCCCTCGGAGAGTGTATTATTATAAGAGAGATACTACACAAGAGATAGCCCGTGGAAAAGCACTAAACTACTCCCATTACCTATTATATTATGTATGTATAATATGAGATATATTATTATATAAACGTGTATTATACATAAAAAAAAAAAAAACAAAAAAATTGTTCGTACACCGTGTACTCGCGCGACCGTAATGTAATAACTGTTGTATAAGGTCACCGTGAGTACGAAGGTACTAGGTATATATATATAATATCGTATACCTAGGTAACTACTGCACACAATATACGGTTTAATACTACCAAGTACTTGTATTATATTATTATTATATTATTATATACGGGCGTTTAACGTATATACAGTGGTGGGGGGGGGAGGAGGAGAAGAATATTAAAAGTCTTCGGTGGCAGAAAGGAAACGCATAACGTTTTTTTTTTTTTTTTTTTTTGTCGCGTCCTCTCTGCTATAATATATAATGACTTTTACAATTCGATCGCCTTTTATAACGCCGAGGATCCTTTAAATAATAATAACTACTACTTTAAATTACATTTTTCAGACTCCGAACGCGAAGCGAAGAAGCTAGTGTTTTTACGATGATAATTTTTTGTATAGAAATACTTGTTCAAAAATTTCGATCAGTAACTTTTTGAAATCGGATTTGCCTCATGTTGGTATATTAGAGAGGTAATTTTTTTAATTTCACAATTCTTCAATTTTTTTTTTTTTCATCCAAAATTTGACAAAAACGATTTGGAAATCATAATTTTTTGATCCGAACTATATGAAAATTTAAACATAGATAGAAAATAATGTGAGAAAGATTTTGGCGCAAGAAAATTTTGAAAATCTGAAGAAAAAAAACGTTTGGACATTTTTCTAACATTTTTTTTTCTCATTTATTTTTTATATTATTAACTTCCCTCGTTCAGAATCGTTTTATTGAAGAAATGATTTATCGTTTCTTTAAAATTCAATACACCCATCAAGAGAATCGCAGCCGTCGTGCGAAGTATGTCCGGCTCTTTCTATGTGAACATGCGTATTTAAGGTACGGGAAAGATCAAAGCCCGCCAAGATCACGTATGTGATCGTCGGCAAAAAGAAGATCATTATTGTGGATTTTTTATTTAAACACGATAGGAGAAGTAAAACGAGTAAATGTTATAACTTTATATTTTCTAATGTTAAAATCTAAGCCTATAGTTTCATTCCGTGGTACTAAATTGTTGTTTGAATTTCACTTCTTATCTAAATAAATACAGTTATTATTGTTTACACTAACCGAAGCTCCCCTCAAAATTGTTTTTTTTTTTTTTTAATTCAACAAACCCACCAATAGTATTCCGTTCGAGAAGCAAAGAATACTTGTGGTACGTGAGACTGTTTTTACCTAAAAAATTACTAATATTTTTAAGTAGTAATCTTAATCACCGTTAAATTGTTACATTGAAATTCTATGCAGTATAATTTTTTTTTTTTGTTTCCTTCAAACTTAAAAAATACGGTTCTGGACTTACTCAAAATTAAACTTGAACTCACATAATATCTAATCGTTATAAACGCATTTTCTTGATGATGTTTTCGAATAAATTTCCTTAGGGACTAAACGTCTGACGTCACTGAAACTCAAGTATGTCCTACGTTAATACATTTTGTCGGGGTCAAAACGTCCATGAACTCGTTTTTTTTTTTCTGTTTTTTGACGGGCACAAAACGTCATAAATTCATATTATATATACTAAAAAATAATTAGGGCTGGGATTTTGATGTAATGTCGTTTTTTTTCCCCCGCTGTTCCACAACAGAAACCTCTGAGCAGAAAATGTGTTTCAGGAGATGCATGATTACCTTTAATGTAGTTTTTATTTTGAATTTTTTTTTGGTAAATTTAACATTAAACGAAATTTTAGTTTTCCGTATATTATTTTTTGGATAATTCCAATCACGTATAAAATTTTGAAGGAAAAAATGTACTGTTTATACTTAGGGGCAAATGAGATATTTACTCCTAATGATTTTTATCACAAGAAATTGTGGATTTCTTAAAAAAAAAAAATCAAAATCAAAATTTTAGTAACTTGATATATGTTTTTTGAATTAAAATATTACTCATTTGGTTAAATTTAATGTTAATATTTCTTAATATACTGTAATAAATTATAAAACGCTGGACTTAACTACAAAGTTTTAATGACGTGTATATCAAATGCTTCAACTGTGCACAGTATTCCAAAAACAGAAAGGTCAGACAAAATATTCAAAATTAGAAAATAATGCTCTTTTGTTAAACAATGATTTTGGACCTAGTTAAATGTATTAATACAATATTAATATGAATTAAATGAACGATTTTCAAAATATTCGAGAAATATTGGCATAGATTGAAAAGAAAAAAAAAGAGAGAACAAAAGGTGTCCTGTAGAGGTTGTCCTGAAGGACAATTGGACCAAGAGACGAATATTAAAGGACAATCTCGGGTATAAAACAGGACGTATGGTCACTTAATTATAAATACTAGTCAAACGAATCTCTTTTTGAGAATATGATATACTTACTAGTTAGCGACAAACCGCGGTTTGATATGATACACCCGGCGCAGGTGATTACCGTATTCACAAGGTTTTTTTTTTTTTTTAAATCCACTCGGTTCCCATAGTAATATTATACACTGCCCAAGTACATAATATTGTGTTATTATAATAATAATATACAGAGTTGATCGGATGTGCGGTGACGTTGAATGTTCGTCGTCTAAACCACGAGAGATAAGACCTCGATCGTAAAAGATCAAATCCGTGTAGATCATATAGTAATATTAATAATAATGGTAATATATTTTATTGTGCAGCTATAAAGCAGCGCGTTTGGAGATGTAAAATGATTTCATGTTTTCACTGACCTGTTGAATCTTTTCAAAAAAAAAAAAATTGAAATTTTTCATTTGGCACTTTTATACTTTTAATTTGTTTTTTTGAATTTGATCAATAACAAAATGTATCATTATAGCTGTAGACTTGTAGTCAAATTTAACAACGCACAGAATAATAGTTATTAGAAAATTATCACCACAACAGCAGATACCAGTGATATCATAACACTAATAGTACAATAATTGTAGAAATTTTAATTATTATTTTTTGTCACCTATAATTTGGTGTTTGCATACAATACTAAGTACGCAGGAGACTCGGGTATTCTTCGAAAGTCCAAATATACATTTCGATATTGAAAAGTTTCAATATATGTATATCATTTCAATAGTTCTACAACTTTTCAAATTTCTTGAAAAGTTTCGAAACTTTTCCAACTTGCATCTCTGATGTGCATTACGCATATTATAATATAATATAGCGCAACAGTTGTATCTACGACGCGGACGCTCCTACCTAAGGATTTCTCTTTTCTGTCACGTCGATCGGTAGTTGCGTCACACAATAATAATTGCTCGATCGCTCGATGATGATCAATCGAACTCACTAACTTCCTTCGTTCAGAATCGTTTTATCGAAGAAATGATTTATCGATATTCTTTAAAATTCAATACACCCGTCAAGAGAATCCCACCCGACGGGCGAAGTACATACGTTTTTCAAATTTACCATTTTAGTTCGAGGGAACGAGGGAAATAACTCAAAAAATTAAGCTACGTTTGAGAATATTTTCCTCTGAAATTTTCAGAAACTTTTTTTTAAAAAGTCATTTTTGGCGACTCGAGAATGTCCCACTAAAAAATAGACCACATAAAATCGATTATCATTTACTTCGGCTAGCAATTTCACCCCTATACCGCCTCGATATTTTATTTTTTCTGGGATCATGCCAGCTCTTCACCGGCCGACCCCACACCACACATTTTGACAACCCTTCGTGCGCGCGCGTGTGTGTGTGTTACTGAAAAAGTATACAATTCGGGCAATTTATACAATGTCTGTGCATTGTATGTATATATATATATATATTTGGGCAATACAGATAACAATGATGTTTTATTAGATTAGATTAAATTATTATTCAAAAAATAATTATTATTAATGATTATTCGAAAAAAAGTCCTAAAAAAATGCTTTAAAAAAAGGTAAAAATTTTATTCTAATTCAAAAATAAATAAACGCAAACGGCATACATCAGACGACATTTTGATTTTTGGAATTTTTAAAAATCAAAAAAATTTGAATTGCAACACGTTTTGAAAAAATGTAACTCGTTAGCCAAAAAAAGTGCCTAAAATACCCCTCCCCCCCCCGAAAAACTTTAAATTACAAAAAAAGCAAATAAAAGCAAAATAAAAAATGTCGCGAATTTTGTTGTGAGTGGTATAAATCGAATTTATAGAGCTGACGTGGCTTCGTTTTAGAGAGACGGGAAAAAAAAAGAAAAGCAAATGCCTTCAAAATCCGCACTCTAATTATTATTACCCTATTATAATAATGCGTATTATATACTGCGACTACATAGTAGCAGTACTCAATCGACAACAAACAAGTCGCGCCACCGTTGTGTTGTACCATCGCCATCACCACCAACGCCATACATTATATTGTTTGTCACGCACACATCAATACGAGACCGCTCCATAAAATCACACACACACACACACACACACACACACACACACACACACACACACACACACAAGCTAGAACAATATACATATATAACACACACACTAACACGGGACGAGGCGGCGGCCCTCTTTGTTTTATGTTTATGACGGTTACAGCTCGACGACAAGCGATTAATTGTCGAAATTAATCGAGGGTCCCGACAATTTAGGTTTTTTTTATTTTTAATCGAGTTAATGGTTTTTACGGGTTTTGGCTCGTCGACAACGACGACGACGACGACGACGATGACGAGCGTATATCACGACTATTAACGCGTTATATTGTCGTTACCCGAGCGACGGACGTGGTGGCAGCGTGGGTCGTTATTTATGTACGTATTCTCCCCCTCCCCCCCCGAGTATTATGTACTACGACTATTAGCAGCGGTGTTGAGTTCACCTGGCGAAAATAGTACATCTCGATAAACATTAGTTTTATAGCTTGAAAAAAAAACTAAAAAAAACTAAAAGCTAATAGTAAATTAA
>JAIPRM010014953.1:0-10431 GCA_025469315.1 Stegophylla sp. TES_Ste_2020
AAATTTTCATATATTTTGAATAAAAAAATTATGGTTTCCGATTCGTTTTTGACAAATTTTGGGTAGTTTTTTCTAAAAAAAAAAAAAAAAAATAGAAGAATTAAAAAATTCAAAAAATGACCTCTTTAAAGTACAATCTAGAGGCAATTTCGATTTCAAAAAGCTACTGATCGAAACTTTTGTACAAGTATTTCCATACGAAAAGTTGTACACAGAAAAAAACAATTATAATAAACATCATTGTAAAAACACTAGCTTCTTCACTTCGTTCAGAATCTAAAATTAATTATAAAATTACATTTTACGAACTATATAGTTTATATTATAATAGTACCTGGCGGCAAACGATTAGTATAATTATTAGATTGTAACGCGTAAGTATAATATCATATTATTGTTATGTTAAGTGAACAAACAATAAACAATCCTTTGAGCTTAAAATCGCTGGGCATTGTTCGAGACAAATTATTGTATACAACAATAATTAAGTATACTGCGTTGGAAATCAATTATAATTATTATTGTTCAACAATATCATTATACATCAGCTAGGATACAATTAATAATACGTATCCTCTCGTTAAATCCACTCGTACTAATAACTGTTAAATAAACACGTCATGATGTACTCGGCGGTTTAAATATAAATTTACACATCCGATATTCGCAATGGATTACATTGTTTCGGTTTACTCTTAAAAAGAGCGCAGCGACGAATAACAACGAATTTATACACAGGTATGCGCAATTAACAACAAACAAATTCGAAGAAGCTAAATCTGTTTTCAAATTAGTTTTGCGGAGAAAACTTTTCTCTTAGTCTGTTTTATGAGAATATAACACGGTTAATTTTCAACCGGCTAAACCGTGAGCACAGCAGAACATTGTGAAAACACGTTTTATTTATTTTTTTTTTTTTTAAACATCAATCGATATTTTTACTAAATTACCTCGGGTAACTTACTCGGGCGGGAACGGACAAAAAAAAACAAAATGTACAAAAAGCTATTGAACGAAATAATATTATACTCAGCAGCGGTGGTTAAAACTATAATATAAGCTTTAACCGTTATTGTAGTTTTTCATGTGCGTATTTTGAATTGTGAAAATTAGAAATTTTCATCTAAAATACAATCTATTCACGTTTCCGTTTAAACGACTGAACGAAAATTGTTGAACGTTTTACTTTCCTTAATGGGAGTTTTCTAAAAAAGAAAAAGAGAGAGAGAGACTTTGGTTCAATATTTGAAAGAAAAAACAGATGCATTTCAGTAATCGTGTTATATGTAATAATCCGAGGATTTTTCCAGAATAAGTCAAAGAATATTATCAATTTTTGAATGATCCAAAAGAGAGTGTAATAATCGAATAACACTGTCAAGAGGAAAAATCCATTTGGTGACTAGACTCTGTCACATTTGTATGAAAGGTAAAAGCAAAAGCACGAGCGAAACAAAAAAAAATCATGGTGGAATTTGGTGGGTGTATTACATTTTAAAGAAACGATAAATAATTTCTTCAATAAAACGATTCTGAACAAAGCTTGAACTAATACACAATAATAATTGTCAGCTTTGAAGAATTAAACTTAAATGTTGAAATATTTTATAAAAATATTTTAAAAAACGTTTATGTTTTTATGTTTATGTTCACTTCGTTCAGAATCTACAACGTATAGGTATTAGGTGGTTTAATTAGTTAAGCAATTAATAGGTGTCGTTTGTGTATAAAATACAACAGTAAAACTAAAGAGTAATAAAATAAAATAGTATACAAAACGCGTGACCATTTTTTCTAATAACATTATTAAACGTTATTAATCAAACCGTTAAAAAATACGAGACGTGTAGAAAATTATTAATTTATTTATAAAAGAATATTTGTCGAGAATATAACAAACATTTATATCGATTGTCCAATATGTCATTTAACAAAATATGAAATATTCATGAATATTTTTACAACCGAACGAGAACAAACGAATGACACAATTAAAACTGACAAGTAAATATTAATAATTTATCGTTTTGTTTTATCGAATCATATTCGAAATTAAAAGTCTTTTAACATATGTGCAACAACATTTTAAACGTGTTGAACCCTCATAAACATTATAAATCGTGTAACGAATTTTTGTATCTTATAAATAAAATATCTTATTTATATGTTATATTCTTGAAAATCAATGATTAGACAAAAATTAACGATTGAAATAAATCTTTTTTTTTTACACTCTGTATTAATTATTTGACTTACTTTTCATTTTTAATTTAAATCATAATGTTATAACAATATATTTTATACTTTATTAATAAAAACAATATTCATTATAATATACGTACAATTTAAAATATACTGTTTAAGGATTAAACAGTTTGCATTCAATTTGGAAAGGAATAAAGAAACTAGTGTTTTTACAATTATAATGTGTAATCTTAATAATATATTAAGTAATTATTTTCTTAAAATTTTAATACTAGTAGTGATACAATTTTCAATGTGATTTGAAGTAAAATTAAAATGTATGTAAAACATTCTCTTTTAAGAAGGTAAAAATATTATTATAATAAACATTATGCAAAATCTTCGATAATATTTCTGATTTGAATGGAAACGGTAACAATGAACTATAATATTTTTTTTCTCGCTTTTGTGTTGCCCATTTTCAAGCTGAAATTGTGGATACTATCATCACCCCCGAATCTCTTAAGGGATTACCGTCATTCCGTAAACAGGTAAACGGTAGAACGGGGAATACGGCCGCCGCCGGCCTGTAAGTGTAATATGTCATCTTGGAAAATCTCCTTGTTTCTTAAAAAAAAGAAAAAAAAACAAAAGTAACAATAAACATTTTCGACCCTTTTAACTATGGTATTATTTCTTAGGATCGTTCTAACTCGGTTCCACTACACTCAATATTATTTCAGACATAATCTATATTCTACATTTATAAGAATTTATCCAACTAATGATGATAATGGAAATGTGTCTTGCCCAAAATGGATTCTTATAATTTGGGTTTATCGAAAGAAACACTCAATATTCATATAGACTATTAGTCACATAATCTAAAGCTCAATAATTGAATTAATTACAAAAAGAAAAAAAAATCTGTTTAATTAAAATACACGTTTTCAGATTGAAATTTGCATATTGAACGATCAATCATTTTCACTAATTAAAAATTATTATCAACAATATCCATACCATAATAATAATAATAATAATATTTGAGATGATAAAACAAAAATATAATTTCAATTAAATAAAATATACAGTTCTATTATAATATATGCAGATATATTACTACGATATAAGGTGATTGATTATTATTTTTTTTTTAAATCTGATTCATTTTCATTCGTTATTTGACGAAAACAAAAAAAAGTAAACAATAAAAATAGAAACTTTTTACGTTAAGTCGCCTAAAATAATTTCGCAAAACAGTAAAAATTATTCCATACATAAAATCGTTTTAATCTAAGGATATAACACCGGTGGTAAATTATTTTGCTGTCACGACCCATAATCCATATTGTCCGTAGATAACGAACGGTTTTCTCACAAGATAAAAAATTCTCATAAATTATTTACATATTTTTATCGGTAATAAAACCGATTATTGGCGGAACCTATCTAAAATACATAATATGGTGACCAGAAATGGAAAAACAAAAATAAGTATACACAACAATATATAGTTTTTCTTTCAAATAATATTCCTCGGGGGAATTGTGGCTAATGTGTAAAATGCTTTTTTTTTTTTTTTTTTTTTTTTATTATATAATAAATATTTAATAAATATAAATTTTTAAATTATAAATTAAAATATAATATATATATTATAATTTCACCTAACTTATAAACATACCTAAAAATGATCCAACTAATTGCTTTTATTAATAATTATAAAAGAATGTACCAATACAGAGTATTATAAAAATACTAGGTTTACGCCAAAGAAGCAAAACATCAGGTCTTACATAAATATATAATAACCAAAAAAAAAAGTTATGAAAAATTTAATTTGGAAGTATTAATATTAATCAACGATATTATCAGAAAAAAAAAAAAAAAAAGAAAGAAAGAAGTGAGTGCAATAGCATGTACTCAACAATGCAACTAAAAAGAGAACTGTCCTACAAAAATTTGGTCACCATAAAATATATACACCACTTATTTTCCCATTTGCTCATCTCTCAATTGGGTTGTTGCGCATTTCCGGCGTTTTTTTTTTTTTTTTTTGTGCTTATAAGTTTTGCAGGTCGTTACAGGATGATTTGTTTGACGCTTATTCGCGGCGTTTGCATATATCGATTCGGGTTCGAGACTGATAATATCTAGGGGCGTGTGAACGTGAACTGGGTCCAGTGAAAATACCCACTTTGTATTCCGCTTGCATCGAGCGCGTTTACCGCAGCCTCCGCGGGTGCGAAAATGTATGTGTAGTAAAGACGGTTTTTAAATTTGATTTTTTTTTTTCATTCCGTCTGGTCTGTAAAGGTGCGAACGACGTTTGAGCCATAAATTATGGACCTGACGATGATGATGATGATGATGATGGGTTTGGTGGGATTAGAACTCATTGTTGTATAATATATATATATATATGTATTTATAAACATTATCGATTCGAACAAGGGGAACTGGGGAGGAGTTAAGAAAACCACGTGAAAAATCTTTTGATTAAATAAACATTTTAGCGGATTAAGAATTCATAGTTTTCGTTAGAAAAACTTTCAAAAAACGTGATATTTCCAAAAACTCTTTATTTAGTCAGTCTGTATTTTACACTGTTGTTAAAAATTGATGAAAATTTCAAGTATCTAACACTATTAGTTTCGGGGGTTATGTTACTAAAATAAAATTGATTTCATGAAAATTTAAATTTTACTGCATATTTTATCGTTTTCAAAACAATATTTCAGTAGTTTTTCTTTACATTCGGGAACACTACTAACTACTTATTCTACAAGCGCCGAGCACTTTTTCGAGTAGCAAAAAGCGTTTACGAAAGTAAAAGATTATTGTAAAATCACTAGCTTTTTCGTTTCGCTCAGAATCTAAAATAAGGTGAAATGGTAAAATATGTATGAGTTCGTTAAACGCGTGCGCGTGGGCTTAAGGGACGGGGGGGGGACGGTCATAGTATATACTCTTCCGGAAATTTCAAATTAAAGAGCATAGTTTTTTAAGTTTTTATGTTTCAACTTTTTACTTTTATAATACTCGTGAAACAAATTTGCATTTCATATTTTATTGCCAACATTTTGTATTCATTGTTGTAACACTTTAGATGACTCCGTAACCGCTACTACCAAAATTGTGTAGGTAGGTACCTACCTAGTCATATTGTATTCCGATAGGTCTATTATAAATATTTTATTTATTTATGTTTAGCAAATGTGTACTTAAAATTTCATTAAACGCGGTTGCCGGGTGTTCTGAACACGATAATACCAATCGACCAACCCCGAAAATATTTCCTGCTTTCGGCCATTGGTTAAATCCTAAAAAGCCGGACATACTTCGCACGATGGGTGCGATTCTCTTGACGGGTGTATTGAATTTTAAAGAAACGATAAATCATTTCTTCAATAAAACGATTCTGAACGAAGAAAGTTAATAATATAAAAAATAAATAAGAAAAAAAAAATGTTAGAAAAATGTCCAAAAATATTTTTCACATTTCCAAAATTTTCCAGTGTTTGTTTCAAAATCACCTATCTCATAAAGTCAATTTCAAAATCAGCCATAAGTGAAAAAAAATTAAATTGTTGGTTTCAAAAACAGCCATATGCTTAAATTAACAACAAAACCAACCATTTCAAAACTATAAATTTATTTAACTCTTGTAATAATATTTTTACAAAATACAATTTCACATACAACATGTAAACCATTCAAAGCTTTGATTTCATATTTATTATAAAATTACAGACCAAGTATTTTACGTTATTTTCGTTTTTTGTTGTTTCTGAATAATTTTGAAAATTGCTTATAGCTGGTTTTGAAACTAGACGCCTCATTTGATACAGTTGTACACTGTATAAAAATAACATCATTTCGGTTTAGTAACAAGTCCTGTGTGCTGTATGAAAACCGAAACAAAGACAAAACACCAAAAAATGCTACTAACTAACTGTCACTGTCGATAAAGAAAATTCACGATTAGAGTTAAGTGGAACAGAGATTTAATAGATTGGCCTTTTTTTTTGACAATGTACCTGTGTGCTGAAATGGTCATTAGAGTTGTAAGAAAAAAACCACGGAAACTAGAAATTATTCATAGATTATACTATATTTGATTTTATAAAAAAAAAAACGTTCGAACGAAACTTTTATTTGTATTATTTTAAATATACCCACCACCACTAGATGTGCATTTGAAAATTTCTGTTTACACTACAACTGGTCTGAGATGAAATACGATTACTATATAATCATCGCGATTCAACTGACGTGATGATATTCATATTCATGCTTTGGGTTGCGTTATGACAATATTATTAAGAGTCTCTTATCGATTCGTGCGATCGTACATTAATAAGATTGTATTCACCCGAGTTGGTGAATACGCATTAATCAACAGAATTATAAGATAAGAAAATCCCTTTAGTACGGGCTTAAAATTCTTTTAAGTCGACTATTGCACGTTCTGATATGTGAGATATTAATGACCTTTATTAAAAAAAAAAAAAACATTAAAAATTCCAAATGCTCTAAAAACTCTCAAATAGTACCTTAAAAAAATTACCAAAAAATCAAAAAAGCGCAACTTAAAAGAAATAATATCAATAATAATCATTTGATATATTATTAAACAGCACAATTTTACTATAGTGAAACATAATATATTCTATTTACTTAAATATCGAATACTAACGATTTTATAATAATATTAGGGGCAGTTTAAAAAATTTTCACCATTTCACAAAAATATTCAATTTACATTTTTGAATTATTTGAATGTTTATTACTTATTGTTTATTTCGCATTCAGAGTTTGTCTTTGTTTTTCACTCTGCTCATATTAAAATAATCCGTACACTCACGAGAGGCATAATATTATTGTAAAAGCGAAAATACTTTGACATCATAACTTCAATATACTTGCTTTCAAAATGTAAACTGTACAAATTGAAATGGATCACATATTATTACATAAATCTAAACAACGGTAAAACCTCACGTAACGAACATCTCTCTAAATGGACAAAATGATGATTATGACTCGGCAAAACCTGTCAATGACGGATTCTTTCTAAAATTTCTAACCTAACCTAACCTAACCTCGGGGTGGCTCATTATATGACATAGATTTATGATTCGAAAATTATCTCCAAGTGCAGGACAATACATTTTAAAGAAAACACTTTCAAATAATTATTATTATTTACACATTATTGTACATAAAATATAAACGTACATTATATATATATATATGGTGACCAGATGTACTTAAAACAAGAAAGATGTTCTCTTTTTAGTTGCATTGTACTAGTGTCCTTAACAACATTGTTAAGTACAACGTGCTATTGCACTCTTTTCTTTCTTTTTTTTTTTAATAATATCATTGATTAATACATACTTACAAATTAAATTTTTCATAACTTTTTTTTTTTGGTTATTATATATTTATGTACGATCTGATGTTTTGTTTTTCTTTGGCATAAGCCTAGGATTTGTATGATACTGTATTGGTACATTCTTTTTATATAATTATTAATAAAAGCAATTAGTTGGATCATTGTTAGGTAAGATTATAAGTTAGACGCAATTATAAAATATTATATAGAATAGATTTTAATTTATAATTTAAACCTATCCAAAATTCTACATATTTAATTGTAATATTTAAGTTTACCCCAATCAGAACAGTGCTTATATTAAACATTATACAATGGCATTGTATTAAGGTTCGACATTTAGCAGAAAGACTTTAACATTCAAACAAGTTGATCCTGTAACGAAATTACAATTAAAAATATTATTCATTTTGTTTTGAGTAGAAATAAATAGATAATAATATCTATATATCAGATGAATAATATATATTGTACCATAAAAAAAAAAACTTGTGTTGTCAGAGACAACTCATGGACATCATATTATATTAGATAACATTTTTACACATGAGCCCCCAAGAAATCATTTGAAAGAAAAACTTGATGTGTACTTATTTTTGTTTTTCCATTTCTAGTCACCATAATTATATATTAATAGTTTTTTTTTTTTTTTTTATGTATCTCGGCCCATAATTTATTGCTCTAATTATTTCGTATACCGAAAATATAGTTTTAACATATTTTGTTTACCCAATACGCAAGAAAACGTTTCAAAAATCGGTGTTAAGAAAAAAATGTTATTAACTGGGATACAAATAGTAGTATGTATTATTCATACAACGAGATGATAATTGTCACTGCGTTATTATTGTATACGGCGGCATTTTTGAAGATTTTCTGGAAAAGTGCCCGAATCGAGTCTTACAATTAGTGGTTTATAATATTATGAAAAAAAAAAATGAAAAAATAAAGACGGATAAGAATATTATTATTTAGTGGAATATGAAAGTTTCGTTGAATATAAATAATAATACATTTGCAAGTCGAGTTATTTCGTAAACGTATAAATAAAACACGAGCGTTCTTCTCATTGTTATATTATCGTTCGAAGAGTTTCAGAAACAAGACTGAATCACTTGGATATTTTAGGGATGGAAATGTTTGGCAGCGTCCTCGGAATTTCACGTCCAAATGGGCATGAAAAAGGTTTTTGCACGGTATTACGATATTGTTTGAATTTGTTTTCAACGAATACACGCGACGACGGCTGTTCTATAATATTTATTTTTTTTATTTATATTGATTTTCATAAGCAGTCGCGCGGGCCTTAGAGATATCATTTTTAAATTAATTTAAATACTACACACGAACCCGTGGAAATATTATGACAATATCGAAGAGGATATTTTTACACTATTTTCGTATTATCAGTTTGATTATTTTTTTTCTTTCAGTACGTTGTATTGTTATTAATGAAAACAACAATAATTCGAGTGTTTTAAAACGGAATTGTCGGTACCGTCGATAAAAATCAGGGTTTCTTAAAGTATGAAAAAAAAAAAACCGGACATACTTCGCACGATGGGTGGGATTCTCTTGACGGGTGTATTGTGAATTTTAAAGAAACGATAAATCATTCCTTCAATAAAACGATTCTGAACGAAGGAAGTTAATAATATAAAAAAAAAAAAAAATGTTAGAAAAATGTCAAAAAATTTTTTTTACATTTTCAAAATTTTCTTGTGCCAAAATCTTTCTTATATTATTTTCTATCTATGTTTAAATTTTCATATAGTTCGAATCAAAAAATAATGGTTTCCGAGTGGTTTTTGTCAAATTTTGGGTAGTTTTTTCCAAAAAAAAAAAAAAATATACATTTTGATGCATGGCAATAATTGTAATTAAGGTGAGGTCTTACATATTGATAACGATTACTTTAAAGTAAAAAAAAAAAGTTGTAAATAGTTTGTAAATTCGAAAATATTTTATTGAAAGTACTGAAAAGTGGAAGAAAATATATATTATATACAACAATCTAATTTAAGTACATAAATTCTAAAATTAAAGAAGCTATCGCTATACAGTGATTAAAAACAGGATTTACCTAGTATTATGAATTAGAGAAAATTTGGTTAGATTAATATTAGATGTGTTTTAGAAATTATGATTAGTAACAACTAATCAATGTCCAGTGCATTTAAATATTAAATTACATGAATTCAAATTCGAAGTGAACGTATGGGGATAATCAGAGAGGTGGACTTAGCTTGAATAATAGAAACGATATTCTGTTGCAACACATTCTGTTTAACGATTTTAGGGATATATTAAATTAATTATTAACATATTATACTGGGCCCTAAACCCTAGTTGATTAAACTACTTTATTATATTGAGCACAATTAGTGTTCACATCGATTAGATACTTATCTAGGGTGACCATATTTAAGAAAATAAAATACAAGACAAAAATATTTTTCATAATATTTTTAAATAAATAAGTATTACATACATATATATATATATATGTTTTTAAATCGTGACAAAAGTATAATTTTTAAACTACCTATTATAGATTAAATTTAAACACATAAAAACATTATTTTGAAAAACATGAAAAAGCATAATGAAACTAAATCGGTACTTTTTAAAATTTCTTCAAATCCTTTATTCAAGCATATTGTATACTTTACTTTATAAAAAAAACTTGTCAATTCATTTTACGATTATAATATTGATCTAATGGTATCCAAAAGATTTCTAGATTCTTACATTATTTTATTCAATAATTTCATTTCAAAAATTTTAAATCAATAGTAAGTCAAAAAACGGGATTAATATGGGACAGACTTGAAATTACGGGA
>JAIPRM010014954.1:0-10430 GCA_025469315.1 Stegophylla sp. TES_Ste_2020
GTGTGTTTGTGTGTGTGTGTGTGTGTGTGTGTGTGTGTGTGTGTGTGTGTGTGTGTGTGTGTGTGTGTGTGCGCGTGTGTGTGTGTGCGTGCGTGCGTGTGTTTGTGTGCGTGCGTGAGTGTGTGTGTGTTATTTACCTAAAATTGGTATTAGCACGATATTTTCTTCATAACTTTTAACAACTCATTTGTTTTCTGTTTTCGTTACTTTTTAAATAAAATTTTTGGATTTTACGTCGAAAATATAATCTTAAACAAAAACAAAACATTAAAAAATAGGTGAAAAAAAAAGTTTTAGGATAATCAGCTGCTTAAAAACATTATGCTTGCCTCGTCTTAGGTAATATCGCATACAGAACTAGGTAGTTGTCATGGGACTATTTGGTTTTACGTCAGTGAATAAAATATTTTTCAAATGAAACCTGAAGATTACCCAAAGGATATACCTATTAAAATTAATGAAATATATTTATGTTTAATTTTCACAATCAACGCCTATGATAATGTCAAGTCGAAATGAATATTTGCCTCTCATGTCACATTACTTTAAAAACAAAAACAATTATTTTCTTACTTGTTTCGCGATAATATTTTTCATAGTATACCGTCACGGACTAATTAAATATTTTACTTGCGTTAAAGAGAAGCGTTATTAGTAGTTTTAAGTTTAACGAAAAACTTTGCTTTTTATACACGTAAGCGTTCGTTAAAATTTAATTTGTTTTGGCTGTTACACTGAGAACACGTATTTTGCCAATGCAATGAGGTTTTTAAATTTATGAAAACGTCGTTATTTATGAATGTAATATTTTAAAAATTATTTTTAAATAACTTAACTATTTTAGTGGAAAAAATACGTGTAATTTATTTTATCTTACTGTGCAAAAATCGTTTACGGTAATCGGGTTTGTAGAATATATTTTCAACTTTTAATAACTTCCGAGTGGAGTTGTAAAATAATTAATAGTATTGGTTTTTTTTTTCTAATACAGGCATAGTAATAATTATTTAATTTAAGAGCGCGTGTGATCTGATGATGGAATAGGTACCGTTTTTCCATTTGAAAACCGGCCGTAATAAACAGTCATTAGTTCAATTAGAATGGTCTGAAAATATTTCATTTTAATGGGAGCTCTTATTAAACTTGTCTTGCTCGGTCGTCGCCGGTGCTCGATGCTCGGAAGTGTTGGGGTTTGTAATGGGATAATGTGCCGTGAAGATTTGTAATGTTCACCCCAAGGTTTCTCCAGACAAGAATATCTTTTTCCTCTATTCCTATATTTTATTATACTTTTTATAAGACGTCAATTCCCACGGGAAATACCTCCTCCTCCTACTCACTATTGCCGTTAACCTTATCGACTTATCTCTCGCTTCAACCATTTCTACGATTTTCTAGTCCCTCTTTAGTTTATCACGTATATATATATATATATAAACTACGCAATTTCAAGAGTAGACCCTAAAATCAGCATCAAATATTACATTATACTACTATATAGTAGCAACCCTTGGCAATATATTGTCTACCCTAAAACACTCCGGTTGATCGTAAACTAGGAATAATTTATTACACGCTTTTATTAAATGCCCCGATGCGAATTATAATGAGCTTTTTTAATAGCCTACGTGTAAGACATTCGAAATTAATTATTCAAAGTTTAGTGTTGAAATTATGTCGATCGTTTTATGTGTCGTTGTCGCGGTAATTTTTGTTCGTAATCGCACAATCATTAATTTGAATTTCGTTCGTCTAGAAGATAATTTTTTAATTAACCGTAAACAGATTTTATTTTTCATGTTAGACACTAAACGGTGCGTTTAACTTAAATTGCGAAACGAAATATTTCATTTCAGTGACATTGTGAATTGAAATTTGTGTTTTTGGAGGAGCTAGATATATATTAAAAGACATATTATTGTGTGATGATTTTAAAATTTTCATACGCTTTTTATTATGCCTATGAGCAATAAAACTTGCATTTTTTTAAAAACTCCTAACACCCATTTTCCACACCAAATTTGAATACCACTCATTTTTTTAAGTAAATCAAAATTGACTAAATGAAAACTAGATAAAATTTCAATTTAAATTATTAAATTTTTTAACAATACGTACACGTTATTTCGGTAAAATGAGCTTAAACCAAAGTAGAATATTTTTAGGACAATGAGAATGGTACTGATACACATCGTAGGATAATTTTCAAAATATTTACCCTTTTTATTCGAGCATGCACAAGAAAACTTACTTTTTTAAATTGCAACACGTAATTTTAGCACAATATCTGAATAGAAATATTTTTTTTTTTTGGCATCTTGGTTAAATAAACTTTTTTTCTGCCTTAAATATTTGCTTAACTATAGAAATCTTAAGTTTAAATAAAAATTATTTTTGCTAAATTTTCAAAATGCATTTATTTTATTATTTCAAAATTATTTTTGATTGCAAATATCTAGGGTACATATTTGTCTTATAAACTATTCGAAATAATTATACTGTATTGTAAATCTTGGGGTTTTCTTCGCTCCTCGACTATTTGAGTGGGATTTTCTAGTGAGTCTATTGAATTTTAAAGAAACGATAAATCATTTCTTTAGTGAGACAATTCTGAGTAGAGATTCAGTTTCTTCTAGACAAAATGTTTCTCATATTATTGTCTATCTATTTTTACATTTTCACAAAGTTTGGATCAAAAAATGTTGGTTTCCAAGTCTTTTTTGGTTGTTTTTCCCCCCAAAAAATTGAGAAATTCGAAAAATAACCTCTTAATAGTACTATCTTGAAGCAAATTCGGTTTCAAAAAGTTGCTAGTCAAGACTTTTGGACAATTATTTCCATACAAAAAAGTGTTTACAGAAAAAAAAAAAAACATCATTGTAAAAACACAAGCTTTTTCTCTCTCCACTCAGAATTTAAATAAGTTTTATCCAAATTTGGTGTTGAAAATATGTGTTGCTATTTAAAAAAATTCAAGTTCTATTGCGCATGCGTGCAATATAAGGATTAAACGTTTTAAATTCGTCACAAGCTATGTCTTTTAATAGTGCCTAACTCCTCCCCCCCAAAAAAAACCCATTTCAATCCAAGGTCACTGGAAGGAAACATTTCGTATAACCATTTAAGTGAAACGCACTGAATATGAAATACGAGACTTACGTTTTGTGTTCGCCAAATTACCATAATATGAGTTTATTTTCTCTTGTGTTTATTATTTCAATCAATTTGATGACTCATTCATGATACAAAATATTTGGGCAACGTGATTTCATACTGAGACAAAATTAAAAAAAAAAAAAAATCCGTAAGTATATTTGTCGTATTACATAATATAACATTTCTTTTCGCTAATGTTTCATAATGGTTCATTTTTTTTAAAGAAAATGGCATATAACGACATAGTACACTAGTAAAACGTTTTCAATAATTAAATTTTGAGAATAATAAATCTTGATGGTACCTTGACACCAATTAATGACAGCGAAAATCTAAAAAAACCAAAGTGCCCAAAAATTATTATTATTGTATTTTGTAGTAAAATGTTATTCATCGGCCGATCAGCATATCAAATAAAACATATATATTATACAATTTTTATTCAATTTGTCGATAGTTTTTTCTAACGCTTACCAAATATACTGAGAATTTCGAATCAAACCATCAATATTTTATACCGAAAACATTTGCCACGCGTATTAACTCGAGTAGTAAAAGAAAAACATCAATTAAATTGATTTACTCCACTTAGAATCTAAAATAAAAACGCTATCAGAGAAGTTTACAATAAATTTTACTCGGAGTTAAATAATACGTAATTAACAAAGTAATTTTGGTACCTATACGGTGTCTAGGGAAGGAGGGATAATTTAAAATACATTTATAGAACATAAGCATTTAAACATTTTGTTAGGTACTGTATTAATAGGTTTTATGGTGTTACATTTAAATTTTATAATTTACTGTGTAATAATTTAATTTGATTTTAAAATTATTGTGATTTTTGACGGCGGGACAAATGGTTCACATTTTTTGACAAATCGCATGGACCACGAAAAAAACCCTTGGTCGGACGCAAAGCATAGCGTGGTCATACTTTAGACAGTATGACAACCCGCCGACCACCCCCTCCCCCTTAGTTAACGGTCGCTGAAAAACACGGACCACGATATTTATCTATTGTCACGTACGTGTCTGTTTCGCAGAGGTCATATTTTTATTTATTATTTTTTTTTTTTTTTTTTTTTTGCGCCGACAATTTAGGGTAATAATTTCGGAGTAGCCATACAGAGTATAATATTATAATGTATAATTATTCCATAAACAATTATGTTAATAATTATGACAAGGGACGATGCCATGCCTAAAATACACTATGTACATGATCCGAGTTGTTTCATTTTAAAAGTGGAACATTTTTCATTCGAATATTTACATCACACGATACTTATTTTGATTATAATGTACCCTCCGGTCAGATCCGCGACTGAGTGTGAACTCTCCTCGTAAGTTAGCAGTGTTTTCCAAGGAATCATCATGAATGTTATTAACGAACTAAAGCCACTACGACACGAACCTGTAAGGTACGGGACAAAGTATTGTTTTAAGCTAACAACAAACAGGAAGACGACAATCTTTTTTCCATTGTTTTCGAAAAGCCCACGTGTAATTATTTTAATTAATTATGAATTATTCGTCATAAATAGGCTTAGAGACTTCTGTCTTCAAAAAAAAAAAAATACAAATATTCTATAAAAACAACCAAATATTCACTAAAATATGTTCTCAACAATTATTTTTTTATTATTAAAATCGTATATTACTATTTAGATATAAAAGAATATACATTATTATTATTATTAATTGTCCAAATACACTAATTAAAAATGGTATTTAAGTAAAAATGTCTAAAAATTATTGATCAAACTCGATGCTTATTTGTGGACTTTAACAATAATTATCGATATTTTCCACGATAATGCTTGCAATTAAAACGAACTGTACATACCCATTGTTGCCACCAACCCGTGGCCCACGGAAACATTACAAACAGCCCGTGAAAATATCATAATATTAGGAATTTGTACAAATAAAAACAAAAAATACGAACGAACCTATAGCTTTAATTTAGTTTCTAAATGACTAAATAAAACTGTTGACTTCCATAGAAATATCCAGTGTTTTAAACACAATAATTTAATAAAACAAAGGTTATAAATTTATGAAATTTCATTAAATCATATAAAAACACAGTAGTCTATATTATCTAAATTATTTAATCAAGTTTGATGCCCTTAAAATGATGGCTAATATATTTATTGTAATACAAAAGAAAAAAAAAAAGGTCCGTGAAGTAGGTTTATTAGGTACTTATAAAATTTTAAAATTTGGCCCGTAGTATACATATCAATTTCAAATGTGGTTCGAAATTTGAAGAAGGTTAGGCGTGCCTGATATAGAATTCATTCCATAATTACATGCAATTCAAAAATTTTCTTTTTTAGGATTGTCTAATTGACTACTTTATCGCACATCAGTGCGTATGTATTTGAAAAACGCTTGTATAGTGTGTGTGGTACATGATAAAATAATTTTAGTATATGATCAGTATAAAATAGCACTTAAAAGCTACATATTATGCGCTGCTAAAAATAATATGCTCTAATAAGCGAAAACTGTAATATGCAAATATATGCAAAATAAAATTAAGGGTTTAGATTACTTACGTTATGAACAGTGTTTATATTTGACTATGTTATTTTAATAATCTTTCAAGAAAAACAATATGCAAATGCTAAAAGTCCCTAAGCCTAGTCATAACGTTCCAGAAATCGATTTCGTTATGAGCAACGTTAACTACAATAGATCAATGGATATACTGATTTATTTAGTTTTTTAAAACTGATTATTTTCTGTCATAGTTTGATTAAAAAAAAATCTTGAAATATGTATTGCGTTTATATCGAGGCATTAATTTAACTTAAATAAAACTCGTTTAAACTTGGATAAACTCACTTTAGCATTCACAATTATTTCGCATTCTGCAGTATTCTGAAAAATTGAACTGATGTTTTATACTAAATTCGTATTGAGTTCGTTTTAAAACTTAAATGCTTCAAAGTGTTCATTCAATATTCCAAAATTGTTCCATTCGAAATATCTAGTATATCATAGATAGCTATTAGAAATTTAATTTCCATATTTTTGTTTAACACATTTCTCTTCAAATAAATGATCTTCAACGTCATGATCTGGTTTCAATGACATTTCTATTATTTATGAAAAAATATTGTCAGATAATTAACAAATTAAATATATTCCACTGTTAGTCGCTGTTTATTTCGTGTTGAATTTTTAAACAATTCGTAGTTTTAAAGTAGTAATAACTGTCATATAACTTAGCTAATAACAATGCAATTATACTACCGAGACAGAAAGTACTCAACTTAATAACTACACATCAATATAAGCGGCAATTCAGTTTCAATTTAATGTATGAATTTAATATTTTATATTGCTTTATGACTTGTTTTTATATGAATACTAATTGCTTTGACAGTAACTGCATTTGATATGAATAATATTGTGTGGGACGTTTTAAATGTCTACACGACTGACTGTTTAAAAGTTTAAAATACATAAAAAAAAGCAAATTTTAACTTAATAAAATAGTTTTCCTAATCAATAAATAAGTACAATTTCATTATTAAAGAACTTGAACATACTTCACATCATGACAATTCTTCGATCCACGACTTGAATACTCTTAGAGAAATGTGTTAAATTTTATTTCAAAAAGAAACCATATAAATCTATTCCGGGCGGAGCTTCAGTTGATTATCCAGAACAATAATTTGTCAGTTTTATAATCAGTAAGCACGTGTTATGTTTAACAATTTAGTAACAAAAAGAGTATTTCAGTAATCTCAGTTTCGTAGGTTCTACGTAATTGCTTGGAATAAAGTGAATTTACAAATTTATTTTTATAAATAATCAAACTGGTTTACGTTGATAGAATCAATAATTTGCCGTAACATAATTTATATTGCGTCATAGAGTAATTTATTAAAATAACGGCTATACTAAATACACACGTCAATTCGTAGACATATTCGTGAATACACATGGGTGTGTATAACAATAATAATATATATTATAGCTATATACGTGTATATATAATGATATGGTTGGAGACGTTTCGTGTGGCATTTCGGAACTAATATTATAAAATATGTAATACAATACACACACGATTGGGTTTTCATCAATAGCGTTTACAACGGTCGATTGGTCGAATGATGGAATTCGAGTGGACATAATACAATTTAATAACTATTAGGACTAGAACACACTTGACACCATGGGTATTCTTCGTTCTTCGGGATAGAATAATAGTGGGGTAGATGTGCTTTGAAACACGAGAAAATTATTTATTCAATTCGACGAACCTTGAGGATATACAGAAATATTATTGTAAGTTTTAAATCGAATGTGTTTAGCAAAGCTGGGCAAGTCACTAATTTGTAGAAACTGAGTTAAGTTACAGTCAGTTACCTTGATTTAGTAGTCTTAGAAGAGTAATTAGTTAATTATCTAGTTACATGCACACGTACAAAAAATAAACAAATTTAAATTACTTTCTATAAAGTTACTTATATAAGAAAATTATAAAATTAACTCTTCGAAAATTATATTTTGTCTTATTTCATGTATTCATTGGTTTTTTAAAATGTGTTAGTTAAATTTTACTTAGTGATTCTAGTTAAATTTTTTTAGTTATTTTTCAAAACATTTTTATAAGAATATATTACGATATTTTTCATGTATGTGTATAAAATGCACCATTTATAAATACAAATGATAAAAATAATTTTTCGAGCAAAAATTAAATTGAAAACAAAACAACTGCTCGGATTTGATAAAAGTGCAAAATATTCAATATAAATTAAAACCATATTATATTTGAACTTGTTTGTAGTTAAATCACATTATGTGCATGAAAATACAGAAATCATATATTTTCCTATAGTCTTAGTCATTGCACTGCGTTTATTTCCACGAAGCATTGGTTATGAACTAAACATATTAAATGCATTACTGTTAAAGTAAGTAATGAAGTTGAAAAAAAAAAATACCGAAGAAATTCTTGTTTTTCTTTTTTTTTTATTATTATTATTTATTGCCTTTTCTCCAAACCTCTTCCGATTCGCATTGAAGCGTGTTACTAATTTATATTTGAAAAAGTTCACACTTTGTTATGTATATTTTATATTTAAGTATGCGACGATCGAAACAAGTAAATGCGTTTCCTTTGACGAGAATAAAAATTCCCCAGACGCCATTGCGATTCCGCGTATAAAACCAATGCATGCATTGAATGATATAATGTATTAGTAGAATTCGAAAAAAATAAAAATAATCCAACGACGTGTAAAAGAAGGAACATAATTTAACCGGGTGTGGAGATATCGTATGAGCGTAAAAAGTGTTGTACACTAGTTAGCAAGACAACGGAAATAATGAGTGTATAGTCTTGTGTATTATGAAACAACTGAATCGTGAAACAAAACACTTGAATGAATAAATGCACCGGTTCACATCATCAGAGAACATCAAAGGGCGGTTACTCAAAAAATGTAATGTTAAAGGTACATTTTCAACGTCTGTTTATCCGCTCTCAATTTATAAAATAAAAACTAATATGCAATAATAACATACACGAATAATAGTAATAGCTAATTTTATTTTACGGCAAATATTATAGTCTAACATTAATTTGCGTGCCCTTGACGACCAGAGTGATAAAAACAATAACTTAAAATTCCAAAATTTGCCAAAAACTGAAATTCATGTATACAAACTGTAAAATGTAATAGTCCTACACCAAAAAATGTGTTTGTAATTTAATTTATTTTAGAATTATTATCCATCCGAGGAAGTGGTTTTACACGAATAATATGTTAGATTTGCGAAAATTCACTCGGAGAGTATTTTGAAATACTTTCAGGTTAAAAACTTGTAGTTCAACGTTAATATGTGCCCTGCGACGACAGTATCCGAATGGGGTTTTTTCAAAAATTCGAAAACGACATTTATTTGTGTGCTAATGCTAAAAACCAAATGATTTCGAACGATCGACTTTAAGTTCTAAGTCTCGACCAAAAAATTAAATATCGATTTATCAAATACCCACTAGTTAATAGTGACAATGTAGGCCTGCCACCTTAACGATATTAATTCATTTCATTTTATTCCATTACACTATTTATACTCGATATAATGTTAAACATGTTACGTCCTACATATATTTTCTATGCTATTTTCAATTCCGAAAATTGTTTAATTCATCTATTACCTTAATTATCAAATGATAATTTTATAATTTTCAAGAGTGTCTAATTAAGTATCGAATTTTGATTTTTGAACGGCAATCACTTATCCAATCTCAGATATAGATAATTTGATTTTTTTCCTTGCCGTTTTTAAGTGGAAGTCGACAAAAGATATTTTGGCACTTTGTTCGCGTTATAAGTACCTATACAAAGTGTTATGTAGACACATTTTTTTTTCAAACTTTAATAGCCGTATTAAATAAAATAATAGACAATCGCTTGAATCTTGCATTGCGATAGTTTTATTTTAGAGACGTGAAATTCTGGAGTAGGCCATTTTAAATATGTATTTGGAGTATAGGAAAAAAGGAATAATCTATTTCACCTTTCCTAAGGTCAGAAATTTTTATCAGGAACAATAATTACAATACGAATGGATTTTTCGATTCAAAAACTTAAATTCCTTAATGTTTCATGTGTTGTACAGTTAAATCAAATTAAAAATAATAATAATGGAATAAACAAAACGGTCTACCACTAAACGTCAATCAAATAAATTATTGTAAATTAATATAGACGAAGGAAGTTCCGAAACTTACTTGTCATGCACCAAAGTACACGGAAAAAAGACACAAGGTAAATATTGCAATATTACACGTGATTTTTAAATTCCCGCGCGCGTGTTTCTCAGAGAAAAACAACGAGAGTCGATGTCGATATTGCTCTGATAAAATATTACAATAATCGACTTTGCGAGTAGGAAAAATTCTCCTCGTTTAACACACGAATCAGTTTCTATCGTTTGATTATCATCTAGAACTTTTGGAAGTCTTTTAAATTTTAATTATAATATTGTTTTGTAATTTAAGCCGATATCGAGTAAAACAATAATAATTTATTAATAATAACCGTAAGTTATTATTTTTAAGTTATTATTTTTGCGTCCCAAAAAAGGGTACGATAAAAGGTATGACGTAAGTTGCGGCCCGTGTTTTTCAGGTACATACGTAAGTTGCGGCCCGTGTACAAATCTTTTATGGCCTTCCTTTTTTAAACCCGGAAAATGTACAAAATTGTTTTATTGATGACATAATGGCAATA
>JAIPRM010014955.1:0-10430 GCA_025469315.1 Stegophylla sp. TES_Ste_2020
ATTAATTTCTAATAGAAACTGAAGAAAAAATATGGGACCGCAGACCCCCTATGACTAGCCCGTGGACCCCTGGTGGTCCGCGGACCACCGGTTGGGAAACACCGTTTTAGATATTGATTTTTTTTATTATTATTATTATTATTATTTTTTCGTATGAATGGAAATACATTTTCGATTAGAGATACTGATCCAAAGGTTTCGATCAGTAACTCTATAGATCGCTAATGTTATCTAGATCAGCGGTTCCCAACATATGTTCCGAGGAACCTAGGGGTTCCGTATGATAATTAAAAAGGCACTACCAGTTTGATTCACAATTCAACCATGATTTTTTCACCTACACTTAACACCTAAACCAATGGAAAATTTTAAAACAAATTACATGTCCGTCCAGACTTATAAATTTAGTTGACAACAATTATGACATATTTTATAACCCAATTTTAAAACTATTGCGAGTAAAAACATAAACAGTTTCATTATTAGTCTATTTGAAACTTTGAAATTAAATGCATCTAAGATATTTCTACATCATAACTATTTTTAGTTAAAATGCAAAATTTTGATAAAACCATTTTTTTGTTTATTTTAAACAATTTTAAGAATGTAAAGGTTTAACATTAGATTTATTCTTACAGTCTCATATAACTAACGCTGTGAAATATAAATTTAATAAAAAAGCTTTCAAAAATTCGTTTTAAATCTCAAAAAATTAACTTAAAATAATTGTTTTTAAACGAAAATGTCAAGAATATCCTACCCAAAAAGCAAAGTATATCCATGGTGCGAAATATGTCCGGTCTTATTTTTCTTCATTATAAGAGAGTAATAATATGGCGTTTCTTATGATCCATTGTATTTTTATTTTATAAGCATTGTGGTAAAAATATCAACCGAGGTTCACTCATAAATCTTTTTTGATATTAAATTTTAATTGATTTAAGATACAATCACCATAACACTGTTCGAAGAGTGGAAAATAATGATTACTCGTACGTCCATATTTTCACATTTTATATAGTATGATTTGTAAAACATATACATACCTATATACAGTGGTGGCGTGAAGGGTATTTGTTTGAATCACGTGATTCATAATTATTGTAGGTGGTGGGTGGGTGTTCAAGTTAGGTTGACTAAATAATATTGCGTTAGAAGTGAGAAGTAAAATAATATTCATATAGGCTTATTATTAGCATTATGTATACCCATAGATAGGGAGGGGTATAGCTTCTACAGGTTCATGAACTCTAAAAAATTCGAACTCTTAATTTTTTAAACCTGATTGTGCCCAATGAATGGGTGGTCAGAGGATCATTTTTATTCATGGTGATTCAAGTAAAAAAAACTTCACACCGCCACTGCCTATATAAATACAAGAACACACTGAACAATTTTACCCTCCCCTCTTCTTTGTAGATCATCAAAACTGAACTGCGGCCTAAGTTCCTGAATAATTATTACAAATGTAATATGTACTGAATCTGTATTTACTTAGTATATACTTTGTGTGTATTAATAACTATTGCTATTAATTGTATTAGATCAAATAAGGAATTTTGACGCTGTTGAAATCCATAAAATTTTTTGAATTCTTGACTGAATTTTTGTAATTATTAATTATTATTTCTTAATTTAGTTTTTAGTATTTTTTTAAAAGAAGATATAACTAGTAACCAATATGTATCGTTATGGATTTCAATAATGAGAGAATTATTAAGAGGACATCACGATGACCTTTTTTAAGGAATTCTGTAAGAGTAATTTTTAAATTTTTTTGAAAATTTTAGAAAAATGAAAATCTAACAATTTAAATATATTTTAATTTATCTTATTAGAAGTTTAAAAATAGTCCTGTATATTTTGAGTCCTGATTCTGAGTAGATTTACAATGATGCTAATTTTTAGATTCTGTGCAGAGCGAAGACGCTTATGTTTTTACAATGATGTTTATTATTATTGTTTATTTTCTCATGTAAACACTTTTTCATATAGAAATACTTGTCGAGAAGTTTCGATCAGTAATTTAAAAGATCTGAAATCATACGAAGGTGGTACTTTAAAGAGGTAATTTTTCAAATATCTCCATGTTTTTTTTATACGTCAAGGGAAACTACCAGAAACTTGCCAAAAAAAGTAAAATTCGTCATAATTTTATAATAAATTCGATTTCACCAACTGCTAAAAATAGTCACACCCATGCAGCACAAAAATTTCAAAATAAATTGACCCGTATCGAACTTTTAAAATATTGGAAACTTTTCTTTTTTACAAGTTTTTAATTCATACAATTTTAATCACTTAATATAAAGACCTGAAAATTTAACACGTACTTACCCATTTATGTTATGCTATTGGTAGTAAAAAAATCTCAAAAATAGTAAGTCAGATTTTGTTTTTATAGCCGGTTAAAGTTAGCATTTCGACAGGATTAAATAGTTTCATAAAAAATTACACTTTTCAGCATTTAAACAATAATTGGTTCGGCTGTTCTTTATGAAACTTGGTACATATATAGATAAAATCACATTTTGCTAAAAGACAATTTTTGACAGATAAATAATTCAACATTTTACTGAAAATACCGAAACAAATATAATCATAAAATTAATTTTAATTATTACTTCAAAAGTAAAAGTTATAGGAACGTTAAACTTTTACCACTTACTTAAATAGTCACGCGTGTACATAAAAATATTTGACCATTTCTGAGTACAATCTGAACTTTGAAAAAATTCTCGTTTTTCGTAAGTTTTTATTTTATAAAATTTTAAGACTTTAAAATTTAACTAGGAAACTACTTTTTTTTATATAAATTTTATGAAAATTTAAATATAGATAGGCAGTTATTAGTTATATGAGAAATGTTTTGGCACAAAAAAATATTGAAAATTTTGAAACATTTTTTTTCTCATCAAAATATTTTTTCCTTCGTTCTTAGTGTGGCGTAAAACTAGTGAGTGAAATATACATTTTTTTTTTTTTTTTTGTTAAACTTAAGACTAAATTTGTCACGAATAAACTGAATCTTCACTCAGAATCGTCTTATCATCTTAAATGATTTATTGTTTTTTTTTAAATTTAACACATACACCAAGAGCATCCCACCCAAAGAGTGAAGAATACCCATGGTGCGGAGTATGTCTAGTTTTTTAATAAACAAGTACACAAATTTTTCATACAGCTTTATAAAACTTCATTATTTTCAATTTTGTATTGAAATTTGATCTTCAAGGTATATTTGTAATAAAATACCATTTAAAAATGAAAAATCTTGTATTTGGTACATTTACATAAATATGAATATTTTAATATAATCGGTTAAAAGTAACTGTTTTATACATTTATATATTATTGATAATATGCGCACAATTATATATCATATATCTATAATTACTGTAAACACTAAGCAGAATTAATGTAGATAGCATATAAATGATGTAAGTACAATTTTAATAATAATTATTAAACAGTAATGTCATTAAATTTATAGCAATATGAATACACTGTTAAATTAATTACATTAATATAAACATTATAAACTAATTACGGAAGATGCATATTTAGGTATAGATATATAGGAAAAGTAACTGCCATTAAATTCATAACAATATATATTATATAATTATATACATAAATAATATCTTTTTAAAAGGTATAGTGGAAAATAAATATTTTTATACAAAAGGTATAAAAATTTCTAAATACCGATTCCGTTAAATCTAATATGAAACAAAACTTTAATTAATGCAATAATACAATAAATAAAATGAAGAAAAATGGAAGTGTTTAAGGTAGATGGAAACATAAAATTATATTTTAAGTTTATGATGAATAAATATATCAGGAACGGTTATTTGGGTCGGTATAGATTACTTCCCTCTTGGATTTGGTTATGCTCTTGTAATTACGTCAGAAAGGAAAAGGTAACACGCCATAAGGAATTAGAGATAACCGTCACTGATCGCATAATTCTTGAAAATAGAAAATTACTAAATGAAACGTGAATAAGATGGAAGTTCCGTAAAGACTCAATGTACAAAGGTAGGTACGTAATCTCTGATGATAAAAATAAATTGTAAGTAGAGAACCAAGATATTTTTTTAACTATAAAATTCAATCATTAATCTATGCTGCGAATAAGTTGAAATCAAATATAAATGTACGTTATATTTATAATTAAATGCATAAACTAAATAGGTTTATAACTGCTTAAGGTAGGTCCTTTTAAAAAAATTGACGCTTTATGGCGATTTTCCGAGAGCCCACATCAAAAGATTATTCAATATTTATATAGATTTGTGTTATTGCACTACGTAAAATTTTCAATTTCAAATGTATAAATTTGCACACAAAGCCATATTTAGTGATTTAGTACCCCTATGGGCTATAATAATTTCAGCACCCCTTCCAACGTCTATTTTTTCTAACACTATCTTCATTAAGACTTATTTCGATCTTACAGCTACAGTCGCAGCAATAGGAATTACACTGTCGTTGACAAAAACAAAAGGAGATTATTTTCATCTATGTTTGTAATAATAATATATTATTCAATTTCGCCAAAAATAGAAATATCAATCAATGGAGCGATATCGAACGTGTCATTTGGTCCAGCGACAGTTGGTCCGGTAAATAATAAATTTAATAAAATAAGTGTATTAATTTGATAAATAAAATAAATTATTCCTTGTCAAACATAAATTGTATAAGACTTATTAAAATTTACAAAAAGTGATCTAATTAAATATATATACATACTTATTACATTATAATTATTACAAATTTTAATTGTGTGCAAGGATAAATCGGTATTAATATTAACTGACCATTTAATTGAGTTGGTCGAAAAAATATTTCAAAAAAAATAAAGAACACGTGGAAAAATATGATTTGGGAGAAAATAATATAGCAAAAAGAAAAATAAATAAAAATCTAGAACGACGAATAAAGAATATTATAACAAATTATAAATTTGCGAATATTGATAACTTTTTAAAAGACATTGCATATAATTTAAATTTGTAATAATTATATGTAATAAATGTATAGGTACCCAATTTCAATTATAATATTATAATTTTTTTTTTTTTTTTCAATTAGATAACTTTATTTAATATATATTTAAATAATTGTTATTGACGAGAAATAATTTATTTTATTCATCAATTCATCAAATAAATAAACTTATTTTGAAAATTTATTTTTACCAGACCGATTTTCACTGAATTAAATGTTTACTGGATCAATTGACGCCGAATAAAATTGTTACCGGGCCAAGACTTACCGGATGAAATGATACGGATCAATTATTACCACCAGACTAATTTTACTGGACCAAATTACGTGAAACCGAGCGATATTACTGATATTAGTGGTCATATTTATAAATTATAAAAATCATTGAATTATATAATTTATAGGTAATAAATATATCGAGATAAAATGTAGTGGTAGAAAAAATAATTTGAAAATAACTAAATATGGCATAAATAAAAATGATAATTATGCATTAGTATTTTTATCTAAAATAAGCTCCCTGGGCGCCAATCCTAGCTCCTCCCTAAATACGGCCTTGTTTACATATAATTTATGTATACCATAAGAATACACTTCGGTCCAAAGAAATAATGAGATGATCATTAGGTATATACTAGGTTTACGAATAAGGTTTTTTGTATGGTTTAAATTGACTAGATTATAATAACACAGACGTATGATGTTAATACGTTGATTTCAATTTATGCCAGTTTTAGTTTTTGATTTTTCATTGATGCTTTGTCTGGTCGAGCTATAATAAAACAGAAAATAATAGAAATTAGAGATATTTGTTAAGATTTCGAAAATTCATTAAAACGTATAAATTTATGAATTAAATACAATAATATTAATGTTAAAGAACAAATATCTAAAAATTAAATTATATACGATTGAAAATTATTAAAATACGAACACTTAACGGAAGTTTATGTAAAAATATTTAATTTACTTGGGCAAGATCCCGGAGTGAATATTATATCATCTACAGCAAATCCACCATTTGTCGCTTGTCCTTCCATAATTATATGAAAAGGTTTATTTGATTCGACCGTTACTTGTGCAGGCATCCAAGCAGGCCTAGTGGTGTCCATATTTTTCGCTTCTAAACTCCAGATCTATAAAGCCGATATAAAAACCAAAACGAATCATTTTATATTCGAATAAATTATAAAATATAACTCCTTACTTTTTCTGCTGGTGTTTCTCCTGAACTGTTATCCTGTCTCATAATTTGCAACAGTGCTGACTCACCGGCTCCAAAAGCAGCATACCAAAATGAAAAGCAAAGTTGTGGCTCGTCAGTGACCGGTATAACTGGTGATATCAATCGCACCATATTTGCACCCAATATTTGATTAAATAAATCATAGTATATATAACCGTCTGGAAAGAAAATATTTTATTTACATTTTTTTTCTTTTTACAAATAAATAGTGTCGTATATGGAACGACATAGGTACGTCCCTACGTAGCCAGGATTTTATTTTGGAGGGGGTCCAATTAAAAAAAAGCTGAACATACCTCGCACCATTTGTATTCTTCACTCCTTGACTGGAATACATTTGGTGGGTGTGATGAGTTTTACAGAAATAAGAAATCATTTCCTTAATAAAACGATTCTGAGCGGAACTTTAGTTTTATAACTCAATTATTTTATTTAAAATGATAAAGTTTATTATTGTTATAAAAAAATTGTATGTTTTATTCAGCCAATTTTATATCGCACTATTATTGTTAACTAAGAACACTAAAATAAAAAATTTATAAGAAAAAACGTGCAAGAAAATATTTTATAAAAAAAAAATAATTTTCACATACCTATCAAAAATTTTCAAATTTTCTTTCACTAAAATATTTTTCGTATTTTTGAATATTCATATTTATATTTAATATTTACATTTATATTAAATTTAGACAACCAAAAAGTAATTTGTCAAATTTTGTGTAGTTTTCCCCTAATTTCGGAAAAACTATTGAGAATTTCGAAAAATGTTAAATGACTTCTTAAAAGTACCATCTAAGTTTTTCTAATTTAAAAAAGTGCCGGTCGAAACTTTTGAAGAAGTATTTCTATACAAGAACGTGTACAGATGAAAAAAAATAAGAAAACATCATCGTAAATGCACTAGCTTCTTCGCTCTACTCAGAATCTAAAATTTTGAAACGATTGAAAAAGCCATTACCTATATAGTTACGTAATAATGATCAGTTTTATACAAATTCAAACTTTAAACGGCTTTAATAATAAAAGTTGACTTATGATTTTCGAAATTTTCTGATTAATTAAGTATAATATGAGTGAATTAGATTATGTTAAATTGTCAGTTTATTATATCAGGAATTTAAAATTGTATAAGATAAAACTTTACCAAACATAAAGTATTTCCAAAATCCTGTATTTATCCCAAGCGGTAAGTAAAATATTTTTAAAATGCTTTCCTGTCTATATTAAACCAGTGTTGATAGTGGGTAAAAATTTTAAATTTCTAGTTTTATTATTTTCTGAGTTAAAACGAAATTAATAATATCAATTTTATGAAAATCTCGTTTGCAGCAAATTTTGCCGTTTTTACTAAATTTTTCGACAGATTTTTCACGTTTTTGGAAAATTATTGAGAATTTCGAAAAATTATTGCTTTAAGTAGCTACCACCTGAGTACAATTTCTGATTAACTCGGTAATAATGTGGTTTGATTTTCACGAGGGTTTTTATATATGTGCATTCATTTGGTAATTTGTTCTTTAGTATACAATTAATTATTAGGTACACAAATACAAAAAAAATATAGTCAATTATCAGGGGGCTGGACGCTGGCTGCGTCCCTGACAACAGACAATTTAATGTATTATCTGACCTGGAGCTCCGAAAGTTTTATCCGGTAAATTGGAAGGTCTTCTGTTCACCGTAGCCATTCTCCACGAAGCTGGAGATTTATCTGTACCATTTGACCAGTCACACATGTCACGTTCAAATCTACATTCACCGGGCCGTACCTTTGCTCCGGCTGGAATAACTGTAACACAATAATGAGTAAATACATTCATTCCATTTCTACGAGTTAGATATAATATAGTACTTGAACAAGATCCACTGAAAAATGTGATGTCATCAAATGCTATAAATCCATTGGCTCTACTGGAACCCCAAATACCTTACAAACATATTATTTTTACCAAATATTAGATACAATCTACTTAAATTCTTGAAGATATTTGATTATAGAATATTGGTACTTGGTTATAAAATTATTTACTACTTAGTAGACACGTATCTCATTTAGCAATTATGTATTTGTGCTAAAACGCGAATGATTTTATTTCTTACCTTCAAACAAAATCTGAAAAAAATTTAAACGTTAATACTTTGTTTTTATTCATAGACTGGGCTCGGAACTTTATGCATTTGCATATTTCTTAGGAAGCTGCATATTCAAAATCTGATTTGATACAAATTTGTTTCATAATCCATACAATTGAAATACAAAAATGAATGTTGCATATTTTTGCATATTTTACTAAATTTACATGATTTCGCATACTTAAAAGATTTTGAGCATATTTTATGTTTATTTTATTAATTATTAATTTATTAATAATAAATTATTAAAAATACACAAATTTTCATCAGTTGAAATACGAGAATTAAACAATTTAATAATTTAGAACCGACGCACACTGTCGCCTTGTCTATATTTTTAATTATATTTTTTTATATTTAATTGTTTTGTTTTAATTGGTCCAGTTTTATTTAATTAAAAATTTTTCGTGAATAAAAACATATTTATTTGTACTAAGAGAAAAAAATACATAAAAGATTTTTATCTAATTAAAAAATAAATTTTTTCATAATTATTCTTTCATAATTTTTATTATTTATAATGTATATTCATAATTTCTACTTAATCATTTTTTTTTTTTCATAATTATACATTTAAATACATATTTACAATAAAAATAGTTTATTGCATATTTGAGTTTTTTTAGTGCATACGTGTGCACATACTTCTTTGATTTTTAGCGCATAAAGTTCCGAACCCTGTTCATATGTATTAAATTAATAAACTTACAGCGTCGTTAGGATCCTTTATTAGCGCTTGAGCGTACTGCCAGTCCGGACCTTGATGATTATACAACCTCCAAATTGGTTTCATCGTCGAAACTCCAGTGCTGTCACTACTTCGCAGGTAAATGCTCAAAGCACCTAAACTCGGACCAGTCGTGTCAATAAAGGGCTCATTCATTACAAACCTGTTAGTTAAAATTAAAACTATTAAGTGCAATGAATAAATTAATTAATATAAAATCAACATGGTCAATATAACACAGAAATATTATGAAAAGTTAGCGTATTAGATGAAAATATGAGATAATTTTAATTGATTACCAAAATGATAAGCAACGAGGAGTAGAAGTCGCTTTGAAATCTCTAGATGTAAACCACGCACGGCTTCCAGGACGTTGAAGTGTAGTACGTGACAATGTCATCAAATATCCTGGAAATAATAAACAAATATAATATGCAGAGCGGTTGTTTAAGCATTTTCGCCCCATTTTTAAACCTATATAGTTTATAAATATGATTATTTTTTTAATTCTGATTGAAGTGAAGAAGTGTTTTTACAATGATGTTTATTTTATTTTATTTTTATTTTTTCTGTAAACACTTTTTCGTACGGAAATACTTGTCAAAAGTTTCGATCAACTACTTTTTAAATCGCATTTCATCTCTAGATAGTACTTTTAAGAGGTAATTTTTCGAAATACTTAATAGTTCTCACAAAATATGGAAAAAAAAAACCTTAAAAACGAACTTTTTTTTTAATCCAAACTTTATGAAAATTGAAATATAGATAAATAATAATGTAAGAAATGACTTGGTACAAGAAGATTTTGAAAATGTGAAAATAAATTTGTAACTTTTTTCTAATACTTTTCTCATCAAAATGTTTTTTCCTGTTCTTAGTTAATAATGAGAAATAAAACTAGATGAGTGCAAAATGTTTTTTTTTTTCGTGATATTAATAAACTTCATAATTTTTAAGTAAAATTGTTTGAAGCTCCACTCAGAATCATTTTATTGTAGAAATGAATAATCGTTTCTTTAAAAGTCAACACGCCCACCTAATCTCACCCGAGGAGAGAAGAATACCCATGGTGCGAAGTATGTCCATCTTTTTAAAACACTTAACATTTTACGTTTTTGTGAAACATTTTATCACTTATAATTTTTCTCATTTTAGATTCTGAATGAAGTGAAGAAGCTAGTATTTTTACAATGATGTTTATTTTATTTTTTTTTTCTGTGTACAACTTTTCGTATAGAAATACTTGTCCAAAAGTTTCGATCAGTAACTTTTTGAAACCAAATTTGCCTCTAGATTGTACTTTAA
>JAIPRM010014956.1:0-10430 GCA_025469315.1 Stegophylla sp. TES_Ste_2020
GCGCAAGAAATTTTGGACACATTTTCTTAACATTTTTTTTTTCTCATTTATTTTTTATATTATTAATTTCCCTCGTTCAGAATCGTTTTATTGAAGAAATGATTTATCGTTTCTTTAAAATTAAATAAACCCGTCAAGAGAATCCCACCCGTCGTGCAAAGTATGTCCGGCTTTTTTTTTCCTTTCGTTAAAATCATGTAGAAATATGTATTTTAAACAATTTAGCCGCACTCAGGCACTCTAAATGCAATTAAAATTATTAATATTACTATGTATTATCTTCTTGTCTTAACAAATAGAGAGATTTTAATTGTTTTACGAAGAGTCGTTTTCATGGATCGAATTGAAGGGGGGGTGGGTGCATTATTTTTCCATTATTTTTCTAAAATTTAGGTTTAGAAAATGGCCTTGTTGAATTTTTCCTTAATCTGTAGTATAAAATGTAAAATTTGAATATTTAGGTGCTAAAAAAAAAAAGAAAAAATTATACGTTATTGCCGTAGTGTAATGTTGAAGCAATTATTTTCAGAAAAAAAAAAGTTCAAAATTATTAATAAAACAAAAGTTTTTGCATTTGTCAAATCGTACAACCTGTATATATGTATTGGTACTTATAAATTATAAAATTATATAGATACTAGGAACAATAATTCATAATATATATATACATTTTATTTTTTTTGTGATTACCCGTCAATAATTATGATAACAATTTATGACAGTATTATAAAAAACTGACAAACTGTTGAAATAGAGAAGGGTTTGAATAGCGGTGTACTTAGCTGTAAGTTTTCAATGGAAGGGTTTAAAAATAATTTTTTCAATTGAAAACAGAAATTTCCATTTTATCCGCGTCAAAGCAGATAATTTGTGAGGTAGAAGTAGAATTCCAAGACACCCTACTCGTTGATTTCAAATTCACCCCCTTTTGAAAACTTAAATTGAAAACCACTTTTACTACAATAATATTCGATTATATTTTATAAAACTGTATAATGTATTGGACTATAATTTTTAATTATTATTGATTTCTACATTTTCTTGCTTTACAATTAATCGAAACCTAGCTTAATTTATTATTAACGCACACAGTTTTGTCAAACTCTAATATTATAAATAATGCGCATTTGCATCGATTTATTTTGTTGCTCTGTAACGGTATGCAGATAAGATTACACGCACGGGCACAGACGTACAATGTTTGTAGTGCCATAAACTTGACAAATAACTAAATCCAGAAATTATTTAATGATTTAAAAGCTCGAGAACGTTCTATTGTGTGCATAATTCTTTGAACTTCTAACGTGATAATTTTCGTTTCTATGTTCTGACTTTTCGTTATTATATTTCACAAAATAAATTCAATTGAATCATTTTCCGATGAGAATATTGGGAGCTATATCATATTATAATATTTGTTATTTTATAAATTCATAAATTAAATCCATTAATTTCATAAAATTCCCCGTCACAGTGCCATGAAACGATTTTAATGGTTTTATTAAATTATTTAAACATTTTTGTCCAGTTTTTTCCCCCATTTCGTATATTGATTCATAATACGTACCTATGTATATTAACAGACATCGATGCCAATGAAAACTCAAAAATTGATGTTTAGCAATTTTTCACAATTTGACACGAACAATTTTTGACCGTATGACGCTGCAAACACGCGGTAATAGCATTCAAACAAAATGTGTAGTCGGGAGGTAATTATACGACAGGATTTTATTTTTTGTCTTTCATCACATAAAATATGAATTAAAACTAAACTAGAAGTTCGTTAAAAGTAAAACATATATTAATTATGTGTAGGTTTTACGTATTCGGTTGTCCTAAAACAGTACTTTGTTTTTTATTCAATTCATGCGAAATGCACTCTTTCAAACTCAAACAGAAAGTGAACTTAGTATATATATATATATATATATATATATATATGTTTCTTTTTTGTGTACAGTGTTACGTTTTCTTATAGAAATACCTGTCTAAAACGTTCGACCAAAAACTTTTTGAAAATCAATTTTTCTTGTTTAGATACTTTTGGGTAGTCATTTTTCGAAATGTTCAATGGTTTTTCCAAAATTTGTGAGGAAAACTATCCAAAATTTGACGAAACTGCTTTAATTTATTTTACAAATCCAAATTTCGGTTAGACAATAATATAGAACATATATTGGCGAAAGAAAATATCGGAATAAATTTTAAAATTTTAGCGTTTCCGACGATTGGAAAGAACAACACTCCTGAACCAATGTCAACGTCATATTTCAAACGCGTGAAACACTGAACTCATGAGGGCCCGTCGTCGTTTTATCGATAAATAATATTGTCGTTATGTTTTTTTTTTTTTCGTCACTTCATCACATATTTTTTATAAATACGGGTTTGACACCGCGACCAACAGCGAAAAGCCTCGGAACCAGCGAGTTGTAATTATTTCCATTAATCACTACGTTTGCTTTTATGATTCAAACCGCCCGTATGTCGTGTGTATTTTCTTACCCTCACGAAACGTGTTTTGCTGAAGCAAAGCTATCGCGCGTTGTTCCCGGAATAACAAAAAAACCAATTAAGTTCAAATTAGTAATTACTAATTATATTAATACTTATACAATAAAAATCGTTTAGAAACTCAAATTTAAAAAAAAAATAAAAAATATGTCTTATCTGTATTACGCTATTGATGATAACGGGAAAATTTTCGAGTTAAGTCCTATATTGGTAACGGAGTTATAGTAAAATTAAAAATAAATAAATAAATAATTTCACGAAAATCTCTTATTTATGTTGTCGTTTTTACTACATTTTTCGACAGGTTATCCTCGTTTTTAGCAAAAGTGTTGGGAATTTTGATGAAATATGATCTCTTTAAAGTACTATCTGCGTGTGGGTTCTAATCTAAAAAAAAAAAACTGTATTTAATTGTCGGACAGATATTTGAATACGAAAAAATGTGTGTACTTCGCACTTTGGAGTGTTTTTCAATAAAACGATTCTTAGCAGAGATTAATTTAATATACAATAATCGTAATTTTCAATATGTTTAACATTTGTCATTATTTAAATTGTTTAAATTTTTAGACATTTTCTTCTAACATATTTTTTCCCCTTTTCTTTATTTATTAGATAAAAAAAAAAAATGTAAAGTAAAGTAAAGCAAAGCAAAGATAAGTAAAAAATAGACGAAAAAGCCGGGCATACATCACACCACGGGTATTCTTCGCTCTTCGGATGATGATATTCTTGGTGGGTGTGTTGAAAATGATGACTAATATTGTTCTTTATATTATTGACTTCCTCCGTTCAAAATCGTATTATTGAAAATGCGATTTATCGTTTCTTTAAAATTCTACACACCCACCAAAAGTATCTGACCCGAGGAACGAAGAACACCCGTGGTTTCCAAGTATGTCCGGCTTTCTTTTCCATACTATACTTTGCTTTGCTTTACTTTTTATTTTCATTATGAACAGGTGGTGGACATTGGCAACCACCACCTTACAATGCAGGTTTTCACATCCCCAGCTATATATTATATTTCTGTCCACTTCCCTACAGAAATGGTCAAAATCATACATTTTTTTTTTTCTTTTTCTATTAATGACTTAAAATTTTAACAAGTTTAATTTGTTGAATAAAATTATTTAAAAATGAATTTTCGCGATTTTGTCATTGTACAGTATGTCCTAAAATCGCACACTCCAATTTTTTGATTACTGATTCCACACCGACGGAGGAGGCAGAACTCTCTTATCGTTGACCTATATATGGTTTGGACGTCAATGCGTATAATAATAATAGTAATTTATCGTGACGGCATGCTTTCACAATACACTTTTGGGACCGATTGCTTTTCGTTTTCGCCCCTTGTCGTGTACAACGCGCGACACGTGAATATTGTGCGTTCGTTCTTTCGTTTCCTGGCCGCGCTTCTTCAGCGCAATCAAACACCTGCAGATGATCGAACGTCAGACGTACTTTTACACTTCATCCCCCCGATCAATACCGGTGAATTCATATTTCGCGCGCGCGCGCGGATATTTCCTCGTAGAACTTCATGACTATGGCTGTGAATTTAATTATTGCACTAAAAAAACCTTGAAAAATGCATTGAAAATGTCGAAAAAAAATAAAATTCAACGAAATATGCACTTAAAACGCAAAAAAAAAAAAAAAAAAAAGAATACAATATAAAATGCACTTAAAATGGTTTTTAATTTAATTTTTATATTTGTATTAATATTATAGGATGTTATACTACAGCGTTTCTCAAAGTGTGGATCACGATCCACTGGTGGGTCTCAAGTCAACTTTTGGGGGGGGTCGCGAGAAATTCGTTTGATTATATACGTAAATTCTCAAAAAAATTACGTTTTTAACCAAACTTCACTGTGAAAATGATGGAGTGACACATTTGCATACATTTGTAAAATTTTATTCATTATAAACCAATTAATCAATAAATTAATAAAGTATTAATTTAATTTTGATTTTTAAGAACTACCTTTTTATTTTAAAAATGTAAAACCATGGGGATCGCGATAGGTTTTCGAAGAAGAATTTGGGTCGTGGCCCTAAAATGATTGAGAACCACTGCATTAGCAACATTAGTGGATTAAATTTTACACGCATAAGAATATGTTTATTTCATAAAAAAATAAAAAAATAAATTGTTGATTGAATTTGAATTTTGTTTAATGCTGTTCACCTTTTAAAGATTTTTAAATTCTTTTTATTAATTTTTTATTTAAATTAAATAAAACCTGTGTAAAGGAAAAAAAAAGTTTTCGAAACATGTCGTTTGACAGAATTTTATTAAAAATACCGGAAAACGAACTAAAAAAGGAAAATATGACTTAAAAATGCATAAAAAAAATGACCTAAAAAATTAAAAACATCAAAAAAAAAAAAATGCAAAATAAAAGTTTCATACACGAATTCGTTGTTACATAATTTAAATTATGTACTTACAAAGCGCTATATTTCTCAATCACCAAAAATAAAAAAAAAAAAATAAAAAAAATACACTTTCCTACAAATTCACAACCCTATTCGTGACACTTTCTATTTTCAGTATCGCTTTTCCGGAGAGCAGTTCGTTTATCACTACTTGGTCGCACTATACTATACCGACGACAACGCTTTATAGCAGCGGTTCACCTCAACCTTTGTGTATGTTGGCGACTTTTGCGTATTTCCATCATTTTTCACGCGACCTTTTTGAAAAAATAATTTCAATTCGGAGCAGCTACCCGTCTTCCCACGCCCACACTAAATGAAACTGCAGCCAATTTATCATTCCTACAAAGTTTACTCAATGGGAAAATAAATTATTGACTCTCCGTCTTTGTTATCTCAACTTTGAAGTCCCTCCTCGACCCATGCTCCTTTCCGTATCCCAACGTCTCATACAAATTATTGTCAGTTAACCAACTTTATCCAGCTCCTTCTCCTCTTTTTTAAAAATTTTTATAAATTGTTATTTTCTTCTTCATTTTTGTCAATTTGTTCAAATACTGTTAATCGTATTTTGTCCTTTTTAATAATATTGTAAACATTACTTAAAATTCTACCATCATTTAAAAATTTTGTATTTAAAAGCTGTATATTATTAAATAAATAAATAAATAAATAAAAAACCGGACATATTTCGCACGACGGGTGGGGGGATTCTCTTGACGGGGATGTATTGAATTTTAAAGAAACGATAAATCATTTCTTCAATAAAACGATTCCGAACGAAGGAAGTTAATAATATGAAAAATAAATGAGAAAAAAAAATGTTAGAAAAATGTCCAAAATTCTTTTTTCACATTTTCAACATTTTCTTGCGCCAAAATCTTTCTTATATGATTTTCTATCTATGTTTAAATTTTCATATAGTTCGGATCAAAAAATGATGGTAAATAAAATCGACGTACTTCGCACCTTCAGGTGTTCTTCGTTCCTCGGGTGGGATACTCTTGGTGGTCGTATTACATTTTAAATAAACGATAAATCATTTCTTCGGATAAAACGATTAAATGAATATACAATAATAATAATAATAATTTTCGATTAGGTTATATTTAACAAAATATGTTATTTAAAAATGTTATGTACTCGATATTTGTGTGTGTGTGTGAAGAAGTAAATGTCTCAATAAAAATCTATTTTTATAAATTCATAAGCCGTCAAACTTTCTGTAATTAGTGTAATTGATATTTAGTGTTTTTTCGGGGAATACTCGAGTTTTAAGCTATTTATTATTTTTTATTTTTGTCAGTAAACATTTATTAATTTTTAATTGCCAACACTGATGATTAGGATAAACGTGAGTTTTTAAGGAAAGTCAATAATAGTACTTCTTAGTCACACGCGTTTATAATATTTAACTATTAAATCGCCCACAAATTAATAAAGTCAAAAAAAAATTTAAAAAAAAAGAAAAAAAAATACCTTAAAGTAACAATAATTCATTACAATTTGAAAATCACGATAGAAAATATATGTGAAGATGAATTACAAACTATATGTACTATACTGCACAATGTACACGTGGAAATATTGCACAATTTATTACTAATAAAATTTTAAAAAAATATTATAAAATTATTATTGATGTCGCACATTTATGATTAATATTTTAAGTTTAAAAAGAATACATAATATATAACATTCAAGTTTGAATTTTATACAATAAAAATGTATACTTTAAAAAAAGGTTTTCGTTAAAAATTACACGATTGTGTATTCCAGTGGTATTTAAAACGCTTCGGGCGGTCGGAAAACCATGATCTCATACTCTTGGACAGCTACTTCTTCTCCGTTATACGGTATGTAGAGTGTCCTGTGACTGGGTTGTATCTAAAAACATTTAAAAAATACCTAGAGTAATATTATCGTTGGGGGCAAATTTAATTTGTATTTAATGACAAAGTGAAACCTACTAATTATTATTGCTCTGTGAATTGTGTTTTTATTCAAAAAAAAAAAAAAAAATAACTAATGTCCAAGGACAACCTAACATTCCATATACGTCGTTTATAGACATAGTGTAAGGCAGAAGGGCGTAAGTATGTAATATTTTGAATGGGAGGGGTTCAAAAGTAAATTTTTTTTTTGACTGAAAATGCATGACCGCTACCAAATAAGAATATTTAAAAAAATTATACAATATTGAAATTATGTTTATTACCTAAATAGAAGTAATTTCGGAAAAATTAGCAAAAATTCTAAAAAAAGGTTTTTTCCTAATTCAATATTTTAGTATTAACTAGTCTGTAGGTACTCCAAAAATAAAGATGCTAGAAACTTAAATGTTCACTAGTAAAATACATAATATAGTATTTTTCGAGCCAAAAATTTTTTTTAGAAAAATCTGAAAATATCTTGTTCGTATACATTTTTTTTTCTAATACAAACTGAAATTCCTATAGAAAATTTTATGAACGGAAAAAAGTGAAGCAAGTGGCACTAAAAATACTAATAAGTTTTTATTTACAAAATATGAATCTTTAATGTTTGATATTAAAATTTAAATTTAAAGTACGTTTTTTGTATAAACAAAGAAGTCTGTTATAATTATTTTATAAACTAGCAAATTTTATCTCGTGAAAATAGTAGGAGGGGTTCGAACCCCCAAAACCTCCCCCTTACCTACGCCTGTGGTGTAAGGTTAGGTATGATCGAAAGTCGAATAGACCACAACCTAAGGATATTAATTGTTAATTTATTAATTTATAATTATAAATTACAAATAAAATTAAATAATTCATAATTCTTTATCTTTCAAAATAAATTGAAAAAGTTTACAGAAACATAAGTTAAACAGGATACACTACCGCCGATACCAACTTGGTACTTCCGATTTTTATGCGAGTGAAAACTTCTTTGAGATTGATCTAGGCTCTAGGAAGTGTAATTTAACGTTCTATTGTTATTATTTATTTATTTTTTTCATTTGTAGAACAATAATAGATCCAAGTAAAAACGTTTGTCATCAGAATTCGTTTGAATCAAATTAATTAAACGTAGCAAAAAGAATATTGTAAAAGTGACCTTGGTTATATTGTTATACTATAAGAAACAAAAAAAAAAAAAAAAAAAATGGGAGTGTCATAAGTCTTATGGGTTTTCGCTTTTTTTTATGAATATATACTTACATACAGAGTGATTCATTAAGCGTGCTCGCCCTTTTTTTCGGGCAGTAAAAAATAGAAAAATTTGAACTTTTTTTTTTTATGATCAAGTTATTATTAAATCCATGTCCTCTTATAACTTTTTTTTTCATGCCACCTTAAAGATGCCCTGTAGTAATACAATTTTTTTTCAAATACCTTTTAAACTACGAAATTTTATTCGGGTTATTTTTCTGTGATTTTTGATATATTAAAATCGAAATTCGAACGAATAGTTTTGGAAATATTCTAATTTAAGTGTTAAGGATAATATTATAATATCTTAGCAGTACATAATTATTACTATGATTTTACCATCTAATTAATTAGCAATATTGTAAAGTATAAATATTACTCATTCGAATTTCGATTTCAATACATCGAAATTCACAGAAAAATATTATCCGAATAAAATTCGGTAGCAAAAATAGAGTGGGGGGGGAGTGCTTTTTGAAAAAAAAAGTTCGGATCACCGCAGGACATTCATAACGAACGGCGAGCGTGTTTAATTAATCACTCTGTATATGCATATATTTTATTCTCCTCAAATCATTTCGAAAAAAAATTAGGTAAAATTATTATTCTTAATGAATCTTTTGGAGTAAGTACTTTTTATTAAGGCATAACCAAACAAATTGATTGGTAACTTTTGAAAAACGTTGTTTTGGCAAATAAAAATTATTAACTTTTTTTATAAATAAACTTTAAACATAATTACTTTGCCCGGAGTAAGTGTTCCTTCGTGTAATGCACGTCCCATGTAAAGTTTTTCACCACTTAAAGTAGCGCCTATCACGATGGCGTTCAGCGGAATTACGTCTCCTTGTTGACTTATCCACGACACGTTTACATTGCATAAAACCTACGAAATAATTTGTCAAAAAAAAAAATAATAATAACTTAAATACAATAGTATATGGTTTGACACAGGACAAGAGTAAAATTTAAAAATAAAACTAATTAAAAAAAAAAAAAAAAAAAAAATAGTATTTGACTAATCTATGCGTATTTGTGTCTTTAAGCTTAAAAAAAACTTTTTCTCAAAACTCTTAAATATCAACTTAAATGTATAAAATAAGCAAACAATTTGGAGATTTGAAAAAAAAAAGTCCGGACATAATTCGCACCGTGAGCATTTTTCGCTCTTTTGGGTGAAATATTCTTGCTGGATGTATTTCATTTCAAAGATACGATAAATCATATTTCTTCGAAAACATGATTCTAGTAGTATTATGCGTTAAATCAGTGGTTCTCAACCTTTTATATACGGCGACACCCTAATTTAGATCCATAAAAATGGCGACACACTAAATTCAGTTATTGTATTTTTGAAAAAAAAAAAAAACCGAATTTACTTAGCACTATGGGTGTATACTTCGTTCCTTGGACGGGGTACTTTTGGTGGGTGTATTGAAATTTAAAGAAACGATAAATTTATTTTTAACTCGTCCGGTCTTATTATTCCATCATTAACTGAGAAAAGGAAAAAAATCGACGAGAACAAAGTGTTATTACTCATATTATTGTTGTCTATCTGGTATCTATCTTGAAAATTTCATAACATTTGGATAAAAAAAGTTTAAAAAGTATTTTTGTTGAATTTTATTTAAGTTTTCCCCAAAATTTTGGAAAAATGTTGAGGATTTCGAATGATAAACTTTCAAAAGTACTCGTCTAGAGGTAAATTCTGATAGACAAGTTAATTCTATACAAAACTAAATCAATAAATAAAATAAAATAAAAATTAAAACATCAACGAAAAACACTAGCTTCTTCTTCACTGTATCCAGAATTTAAATTTATAAATTTACACGGTTGAAGATTTTATATTTTCTTCGAAAAAAATTCAGCGAGATATTAATTATTGTGATAATATGGTGTGGTGTGAACCGTTCTTTACAGTACAAGGTGTATTATAATACATATATATAGTTTATATTCTAAAATGTAAATAAACAATTTTTTTTCACAGTGACACAGTTAAGTTGAGAACCACTGCGTTAAATTGTAATAATAATAATAATAATAATATAATATCGTGCGATAAATTACAAAATTTGACGTTCATTTTAAAAAGAGAAAAAAAACTAGTCAACTATTGTGTGCCAAGCGGACATAATATTGCGGTTTCCGTTTTGTCACGGCATATTTTTTTTTTTTTTTAGATTAGATTTTATTATTTAAATAACATAATACAAAAAGAAAATATTACATAAAATAATAAAAAATTACCTACACCTTTAAGCTAAGCTTGTGGTGGTGTAG
>JAIPRM010014957.1:0-10429 GCA_025469315.1 Stegophylla sp. TES_Ste_2020
TTCGTTTTGGGTCGTCTTTGAATCCAAAAAGACGATCCAAAATTAGTCTGGGTAGGAGACTCGTCTCGACAAGAGAAATTGTCGAAACGAGTAGTCGGACTCCTTTTCTGACGTCAAGTTTTTTTTTTAGTAGGTATTATTTTTCCTGAGTTTTATATTTTGTTTTAATTTTATTATGTTTTTATTAATAAAGACAAAGGGATATAATATATAGTCAATAATATTTATGTCACCACAAAAAACATGCGAACTATGATCAGATACCCTGCTAAAGAATTCTTCAAGACTATTTAAAAAATTATTTACAGATAAACTTTATGAGCGATAAACACAAGTCAAATTTAATATAGAATTATTATATAATAAATTTAAAAATATAGAACTACAATGATCAATTTAATATAATTAACTTGCAAAGAATTTCGAACAAATATTGAAATACCATCTGATTTATTTAATTTTCTATAGTAGTTATAACTTGTATAACCATCTATTTCAAATTTTAATGTATCAGCTTTTAACCATGTTTCAAACAAACAAATAATATCAAACACAAATTCACACGAATTCAGGAACTAAATTAATTCATCAAAGTGTTTAGTAATACTACGAATATTTCAATTAAGAATTAAACAGTCATTATTAGAATATGCAATTTCTTTTAAAGGAATAATATTTTTAGTTAAATTACTATCTTCATTTAAAAAGTTGGAATCAAAATTATGAAAGTTTTCCATAGGAAAAATTAAACATAATTTAAGTAATAACAAACAAAAATATAAATAATATACTTTTAAATATTATTCACTAATGCTCAATTTTCCCATAGTTCGACTAGTTTTTTATCTGTATCCATTTTTTGTAGAACTTCAGAGCTTTGGATTTTGATGACTTGTTCTCCGTCTTGTTTCCGCATAAATATTCCGTTCATATTTGCCCATATAGGTTAAATTTGTAGTTATAGATTTTTGCTACTTGTGATATCCATAATAACTTTTTATTATGTCTGTTTAATTGATTGTTAATAAATATTTTATCATTAAAAAAATTTGCATTAATTTCCTTAGCTATTAATGGGTTATGGTTTTTGTATCGTAAGTTTATGCTATTAAAAAACGAATCTTTAATATTCCTTGAATTATGGCGTAAATAAATTTTATTGTCATTGTTCTTATATGATTTACCTCTAAAAGCATAGATGATATCACAATTTTGAACATCACATTTTAAACTTATTAATTTAACATTATTAACTTATTTTTTATTTACAACGTTAAAGGTTAAGTCAGAGATAGTAAATAGATTTGATTGATGTCTCAAAATATGATACAAGTTACTAACATTTTTTTGTCCGTGTCATGTAGGTGCTATTTTCTTAAACACAGTGTACATTATTTAGGTTGTTTAAAATCATTGCTAATATTTGACAAACATTTTTAATTTTTAGCGCCATTGTTTTAGTGCTACGATTGGTTTTCATCAAATTGATATGCGAAAAATCTATTTAATGTTATAGTTTACTGTTTTTTATGAAATTTTCTGTAGTTTTGCATAACTTTACAGTTGATAATAGACATACAAAAAAAAAAAAAAACATACACACACACACTCACCAAAATTGCGAAAACGTAAGTCATAGTAAATGCATAGAAGCCCTATTTTAGACGCAAAAATAAGGGGAAATCCTTATCCCCGAATCCCCCCTCAAGTCAAGCACTGATAATATCTACAACAGATTAATTGCCCAGCAAGGCGACCACGTTTAGTTGGCTGTTTATAATATCTACAATGGAAATAGCAGCGTATGTATTTTTACTCGCACATTATCACATCCCCAATGTTTACATGATGTATGAATCATCTAAATATTATTCCTTAAAACCTACGCATATTCACAAATTATATTGGCGCAAAGGAAATGATACCTTATTCTTCTAATAATTCCGGTTGAGCAGTTCATTTTACAATTATGTATTTACAAATCAATTGGCCAATATGTACAGTTCGTAGAGGCAGCGCGTCAGGGGTTTCTTTGAGACGGCGTCTCCCCTATAATTATAAGACGTGTGACAACAAGAAATTGTTTAAATGAAAAAAAAATTGTATTTTTAATTATTTGTATAATCTATATGTAAATATATCGTTGTTAACTATATTATCGATATGAATATAATATTATAATTTATAACGATGAGTGGGTGTATATTTAAGGTGACCATACGTCCCGTTTTTCGTATCACTGTCCTCTTGTCCCCTCGGGAATCTTCTGGACACCAAAATGTCCCGTTTTCAAAAGGTAGACAGAAAGAATAACAAAAATCTATTTTTTTTTTTTTACGAATTATTGTTTCTATTAAGGAGAATGGGTGTAGCTATTTATTAAGGGGCTATAGTATTGTAACGATTACAGTCTACTGACTCGTCATTTGGCGTTCAGATTTAAATTGCTTAAGTACACAGAACACACGAGCAGGAGTAGTACGATTATTATTGCTATACACACACACAGTCTTAGACAGTCGTAGAGTAGAGTTTCGCCACTCCCGTAGTGAACATCCTCATCGTCCCGCGAGCCAAATTCGTACTCCCGACCCGTGTAATTAAATTTCCATCGGCTAAGTGCGTTTTTTATAATTTTAACATCTACGTCAATCAGTGATCACCTGCACCTGTGTTCTGTGGATAATACCCTCCAAGGCAGTGTTAATCAGGTGATCTGTCTGTATTATTTATTTATTATTATTATTTAATATATTTATATTATTAAATTACGTTGCTAGTCAGTTAAATACGTGTTGTGTTGTTAATTCTTGAACGCAGGTCATAAGTTCCTATGACCTGTAAAAACTAACTTGGGAAAGTTTATTTATATATTGGTCGAACGATACATTATTACACAATTGGTTTACAAGACCGGTTAGTGTAGTAGGAATTAGCCAGCCGACTGCTCCTTAAGTGGATAAGATTATTTATAAATATCGACAGCCCCCAGTGAGTTCGAAAGAACAAGCGCGGGAGGTGTGTTACAGTATATTATAATTTTTATATACTGAAGTAAAATATGAATACATAGGTTGCTTCTATTTCTGGAATCAAATATTCATAATCGTCTATATTTGGAAGTATTTTGAATACATCTAAATGGTGTATCAACAAGCACCAGATACTAATCGACGAAATTAGTGTTATGTTGCAGAGTATTTCCATGATATCGTAAAAATAACAAAATATAATATAATTACAAAATATAACCCAAGCACCAGTGGCTACATAGAATTTATTTTCTGATTTAACCGCTGAATATATTTGAATATAATTTCTTTTTCTTTTTTTCTGAAAGATGAAAAAATTCTACAGGGTGCTCACTTTGCTGACTTTTTAAGTTACTTATTTATACACCATATACCTTGATTTTAAAATGTAAAAAAAAAAAAGCCGGACATACTTCGCACGATGGGTGTACTTCGCGAGACGGGTGGTATTCTCTTGACGGGCGTATTAAATTTTAAAGAAACGATAAATAATTTCTTCAGTAAAACGATTCTGAACAAAGGAAGTTAATAATAATAAAAAAAAAATTTTCAAAAAATGTCCAAAATTTTTTTTCACATTTTCAAAATTTTCTTGCGCCAAATTCTTTTTTATAGGATTTTCTATCTATGTTTAAATTTTCATAAAATTTGGATCAAAAAATGATGGTTTCCGAATCGTTTTTGTCAAATTTTGGGTAGTTTTTTCCAAAAAAAAAATTGAAGAATTAAGAAATTCAAAAAATGACCTCCCTTAAGTACAATCTAGAGGCAAATCCGGTTTCAAAAAGTTATTGATCGAAACTTTTGGACAAGTATTTCTTTCTATGTGAAAAGTTCTACACAGGAAAAAAAAATAAATAAAGAAAAATAAACATCATTATAAAAATACTAGCTTTTTCACTTCGTTCAGAATCTAATATATATATATATATATATATATATGATTTGTGTAATAAATTTTCTCGATAATTTGAATTTCGGTAATTCGAATTTTTCGATAAGTCGAAGTAAATTTAATTTAATTTTGATTTTATAACTCGAATTTTCGGTCAACAAATACATTACCGAAAATTACTAAAATATGTGATAAAACACGTACATACCTTGATAACTCGAAAGTCAAAAAACCAAGTGTATTTTTATAAACAACGATAATCGTTATCGAAAACCGATTGCACGATTATTAATCTATAATTATTTATAATCAATCTACAATCTTTGTCTAATGCTTAAAAGGTTCAACAAAATGACGTCCGATATTAACGTTTTATACTATTATTGGTAAAACTATACGTCGGTTGAAATACGAAATATAATGTATTTTTTTTTGATATTCAATAACATAATGCTGACATAGCAAATGTTCAGTTTATATCCTGTGATTTTCGTAACTCGAGTTTTATTTTTTGCCGATTCGAGTTATCGAGGTTTTCTGCAAGTCGAATTTTCGATAACTCGAAATTTTTTTTTGCCCCCTGTCGATTCGAGTTATCTAGGTTCCACTGTATACACATAATATTATTGTCTACGATTAATTTCATGGCGTACTGAAAACATTGCGGAGATGTCGACTGCTGGCAAAGGACTATCGAAATTGGGGCGGTCTCTATATGCACCCGGGGAGAACTCATAAATAATTATTAAACGATACAATATTAAGTTACTACTGTATATATTTAAACGTACGATTAGTTTCCATTACACTTATTGGTAATAATGAGAATGACAATTATAATAATTTAAATAATCAAATTATAAATAACGTTTCTAATATGGCACAGAACAATTATGACAAAATAATAGATTAAGTAATAATAACAATAATTTAATTTGTCAGTTAGACATACTGCAATGGAAATAATTCAAAGAATGACTATACAAATTTACCGGCTCGGCATAACCAATAAGATAACAAATACTTAATACAAATTAATAATAATAAATGACATTAATTGGCTACTCTGCCCGCTTAAATCTAAATTGATCAATTAACTGGACCATTCAACTGATTTCACCCACTAGAACTCCGAATTAATACATAAATATTATTCAAACAAACCTTAATTAATCTTGGAGTTCCGATAAACGAGTAATTGAATTATAGGTACAATTGAATTTTAGTTCTCCGAGACGAAATTACAACAACGAACAAAGGGTGTGCAGTGTGTCACTAAAAACTGTGATGACTAAAGCCCGAATTTATATAAAAAACAACCGAACATACTTTGCATCATGGGTATTCTTCGCTTCTCGGGTGAGATTTGGTGGATTTGTCAAATGAAAAAAAAAAATGATAAATCATTTCTTCAATAAAACAATTCTGAGTGGCTCTTCGTTTGTATAAGACAATTTTATTTAAAAATGATAAAGTTTATTTTTATAACAAAAAAATTTTTGTATTCAGCCAATTTCATATCCCAATATAAACCGAGAACAGGCGGGAAAAAATTTAAGGAAAAAAACAATTGGAAAAAAAATTCCAAATTTTTATTTTTTAACATAGGTATTCAATATTATTATCCTTTTATTAATAAATCAGTTACCGATAGTCGACATGTGTGCAACACGATCAACATGGCAACACTTTGTAATTATGAAACCTTCCCCGCGTCTGGTACGTCTGGTAACGAATGACAAACTTTCGCCATGTACACCAGTCGTTTGGAATCGAATTAGGCGATTTTCAAAAAGCTCGGGGCTTCAAAAAACTTTGTGCGGCTTTGAGATGCTCGCCTAATAACGTCCATGTTGATTTATTCGATTTGTCACTACCGGCTGAACACAAGACACTAAACTGATCACCATTCCGATCACTGGTATGGGAGTAAAATGGCTATTTTAAAACCTTCCGTTTCCCCCGTGGCGGAAAATAATATTTTCTGCATTTCCAAAGGTCAAATACGTAATGCGTTTGTAATGCGTATATATATGTACACAAAATCGACTGGTCCAGTTGTGAGGCCCAGAGGGGTTGTTGTCCGGTGACTGGACGGGCGCGGGGTCACGATAATACACGGTGGCGGATCAGTGAGGGGGGGGGGTGAGACAGCCGACTGGGAAAAATGAGAAAAAAGAATGGGGAAAAAAAAAAAGGAAGCAAGCCGCAAGATGGTCTTATTTTCGTTATATTATTATATTCAGCGAGCGCACGTATATTATACTATTGTTGTTATTATTATTTATATGTAAGCGCGGGACACAACAAAGGGATGGCTCGCGCTTATCACACACACCCCGTATCCACCCCGTATGAAAACTTATCAGATCCGGTGTGACGTATGTGTCGTAGTCGTTATACGCGTTGTTGTTGTTATTATTACATTATTTTATATTGCCTGCTGCAGCAGTTGGGGCGACGTTTAATTTGCGCCGTCCGCATAAATTGCCGTCGTCGGAAGTGTGGCAGATTGAGAATTTCTGTTATTTGTGTGCGTTTGTGCCGCGGGGGCCAAAACGCTCGGCGTATACAGTACATCCGATTAGAGGCGATACTCTGCGCTCGCGCTCTTTTGTCATCGTTCGTTTTTAACGCGGAAACGGAAAAGGGATCGATCGGAAGCAATAAAATATTTAAGTCGCCGGAGCAAATTGCCCGAAAACTGCGGAGGGCGATTCGAAAAATTTCCGAGTCTCTGTTTTGTTACACTACAGCTCACGTGACGGTGTACGCGTGGCATATACGGGGTGTTCGATATGTAACGAGTTAGGATGTTTTTTTTTTTATGCACTCTTTTTTGCATGCACTCTTATACTGAAATTAATTTCATGATTTCTGTTTTCAAAATATTAACGTTTTATTTTGCATATTTTCTGATCTTAAGTACGTATTTTAGTATTTTCTGCTTCTGTTCGCGTATTAGATATTTTCGAATGTAAAATACTAAGCAACCAGTTATTAACAAAACACTAAACTAATAAGTACGAAAATTATTATTTTTTTCGTTCTATGTACAACTCGTCAACAATTAAATGGTTGACACCCGTTTGTCTAAATATGTACCAATAAATGGTATTTCCTCATTTCGTCAATAAACATCAAACGCATTGATGACTGGATAATAATATTTGTAAATCAACTTTAGTATTCTACCTTCAATAGTTCAAAAACTAGCTGCAGCACTAATTAGTTCGAGTAAATTCAAAAATGTGTTTTTGCAAATAGATTCGATACTGTATTTCAAACATATCATTTATCCGATTTTTTTAATACTACAAAAATTTCCAAGTGCATAAGGACAAACATATTTATGATTTTGCATGCTACAAAAATCGTTAAATTTTAAATTATTCGTCCGTAAAAATTTTTATTTTACGAAACTTAGTTTCGTGAAAATTAACCGATCCAATTTTATTTGCGATGAAATGTGTGCACGATTTTGTGCAAAACTAAAGAATTCTGTCAAAATGGTAATTTTAAACAGTTACATAAAAAAAAAAAACATGACATACGATATTCGAAATTCATTCAGTACTGTTGGTGATATATAATATAAGTATCATTGAATTACATTTTCAGGTCTTAATATCAAGACATTAAAATTGTATGCTAAAAAAACGTACAAAAAACGAGAAATTTTCAATTTTGTCAAAGTTCTGTACTTCCTTCAAAATTGGTGCGTAATTATATTCAGTAGTTGATAAAAGTTTCAACTCTCTAGCTTTATTATTTTTGAAGTGATGTTGAAAAACAATAAAGTGTAGTAAAATAAAGTAAATAAAGTGAACTAAAGTAAAGTAAAGTAAAGCAAAGTAAAATAAATTAAAGCAAAGACAAGAAAGTAAAGTAAAGCAATGATAAGTAAAGTATAGTTTAAACAAGAAAGCCGGACAAACTTCGCACCCCGGGTATTCTTCGCTCTTTACGCATTTTTTCCGAAGCTTTATTTTCTACAGCTGCATTTTAATAAATGCCAACGAAAATAATCGTTTGGATTCATATTTAATTATCAATGTAGTGTGTAATATATCTCAAAGCACTCAAATATTCAAATGTGAATAGTTCAAAAAATACTTGTTTAAATTTTCATTTAAATATATATTAAAAGTAAGAGAAAAAATACCGGAATAAAATTCCGTAATTAAAATGAGTTGCAATTTGAAAAAAAAAAAAAATTGTATTTCTACAGGACATCCTTGAAGGGACATGAAAAAAATGAGTTATGGAAAACATAGTTTTTGTAGTAACTATTGAAGATTTTGGAAAAGAACCCAAATTTTTGCATTTTTACGACTAAAAAAAGACGGAAAAGGTGAAAAGGTTAAAAGAGCACGCATTTATGTAACCACTAATTTATAGCACAGGCATAACTTTGGTACGTGTTGTATCATAAATGGAACACATTAAATACATTTTAGGCAATTTTGAAGTCAAAAAAGATCTAATCTTTTTTTGGCACTTATCTATTCAACAATGACTCCACTCAAATATAATCGAGTATTTAAAAAAAAAAAAAATTATATAGAATAAGGGGTTAATATTGTTAATTTTGTGTAAACATTTCTAGTTTCTAGCTTTGGAGTTACAACTGAATAACTAAAATAGAATTTATAATAATCTAATTAAGAGGTCATTTTACCATCTTCACTCAAAATTACAATAGTTTTTCCTTGTTTATGAAAACTGTTTAGCATTTTGAAAATTACCTCCTTTAAGTACTATTTCGATTAAATTATTACCAGAACATACTCACATATGTTTCAGCCATTTCAGCTAATATCAATCGTACAGATCCGAGGTCATTTTCGTTTTGAAAAGGAGTAAAAAAAATAAATAATAATAATACCTAATGACAAAAGAGAGACATCATTAATACCTAACTGTCTTTAATCCTCCGCTCCATCAAGAAAATTAAACTTAAGATTAATGTTTATTTACATTACAGAAATATAACTATTTTGAGATTACCTATTAAGATGTTATTTATTTAAACGAAAACGCATTCATACGCGTTTTCTTGGAATTTTTGAGAGGACTTGGTTACTCGGAAGCTTATCATCTTTCTCCCACCCATTGTGTACGCTCCTGGGGAAAGTAGACCACTGGACCTACAGTCCGGCCGTTGACTAGTAATAGTAATAGTAGAAGTGGTCGATGGTGTGTCCGGGACACGCATGGCCCCGTGGAAATCGTGGCGAGGGAGAGGAAACGGCGAAAAGAGAGCGCGTGGAACAAAAAATAAGTACCGTAACTGTAAAGAGAAAGCAAATAGTCGAGGAAGGGGGGGGAAAAAAATCGAAAAAAAGCCGAAAGAGAAATAATATCGATTACGACGGATTACAAGAACTTATGTGTGCTGCGTGGGGAGAGAAAAAGCGACGCGATAGCTGCGGGTCGTTGCGTACACACATACACCCGCGCGTACTCCGTATGTGTGTGTGTGTGTGTGTATGTATAGACTGATGCAGAGAACGTGTGTGTAACGGTGGTGGACGTGGCACGCGAATAATGTCCTGGGGACGACGACAACGACGACGGATAGTGGTCGCGGATAGTAATTGCGATGAGAAAAATCCGCACCCCAACATAATTGAAGGCCCTCGTTTTCGCCGCCGTGACGATCATAGCAATTCATTACGTGTGTTTGTGCGTATATGTGTCACGCGTATACACGTACGTGTGTAAACGCGATGTGTGTGTGTGCGTGTGTATATGAGTGTACGAGAATGTACAAGTGTGTACCTATGTGTGATTGTACGTGTGTGTGTGTATTCGTTTGCGAATGAGTGTGTGTGTGTGTGCGTGCGCGCGCTTTGTATATACACGCACGCGGTGTACTTGCGTATAAATGTAAGTCGGAGGGTCGTTGACGTTGTCGTATGTTTGGAAATCAATTCGACATGGTTTCCCATCATCCGATTGCTATATGATATATCCACCAAACCAAATAGTCGAGCAATGCACCACACACGACCGTGCATGTGTGTGTGTGTGAAGGAGAGAGAGAGAGAGAGTGTGTGTGTGTGTGTACGTATTAGGTACGCGTATTATATACGCGCGTGTACTGCGGCAGCCAGACGAAACGGAGGAAAACGGAGGTCCGAGAATAATAATAATAATCTTCTCGTTCGTATAAGCGAAAAAATTGCTCACCCCTCGGTTTTTACGACCCCACGACGACGTTTTCAATATGCTTTTATGTATAATAATATGTTACATCACGTTATGCGCCGCGCGTGACTGCAATTATAACTTTTTAGATTCTGAACAAAGTGAAGAAGCTAGTGTTTTTACAATGATGTTTATTATTTTTTTTTCTGTTAACACTTTTTTGTATAGAAATACTTGTCCAAAAGTTTCGATCAATAACTTTTTAAAACCGGATTCGCCTCTAGATTGTACTTTAGAGAGGTCATTTTTTGAATTTCTCAATTCTTCAATTTTTTTTTTGGAAAAAACT
>JAIPRM010014958.1:0-10429 GCA_025469315.1 Stegophylla sp. TES_Ste_2020
AAAAATTGATGGTTTTCGAGTCGTTTTTGTCAAATTTTGGGTAGTTTTTTCCAAAAAAAAAAAAAAAAAATGAAGAATTGAGAAATTCAAAAAATAACCTCTTTAAAGAACAATCTAGAGACATATCCGGTTTCAAAAAGTTATTGATCGAAACTTTTGAACAAGTATTTCCATACGAAAAGTTGTACACAGAAAAAAAAATAAAAAAAGTAAACAACATTTTAAAAACGTGCACCGTTGAATTTTAATACTTTCGCCTTATCTATTGCACCACACTAACATCACTGAATGTTGTTGAAATATTAGGTTTTTAATATTTTATAATATCAATTACAAATATGTATATATATGTATATAAAATGTGTGTCATACTTATTTATGTATCTACGGTCTATTAGTGTTTAAAAGTATTTATGTATTTAATTTTTTTACCTGTATACTGAGTCAGTGGGCCTCCACATTTTTAATACAGAATTGGTTGGCTTCATAACCAAAAAAATTTGGAATCACTGCTTTACATAATAGGATTTATATTTCGAACAGAAATATGTAAATACATGTATATACATTAAAAAAAAATTTTAATATGTATAAATATATAAATATGTTTAAAGGTCCAAAAGACTATAGATACTTATTAGTTGTTACTTATTAGTAATATATAGATATGAATATTAAAAAATTTGGACACATTTCATGCCATGAATATTCTCCACTAATCTGGTGGATTTCTCTTGATATATTGAAATTAAAAAAAAAAAAAAAGGATAAAAGATAAATAATTTCTACAATTAAATGATTTTGAGTGAAGATTTAATAGACAATTTTACTCAAAATTATAAAGTTAGTTATAATTACAAAAAAAAATTATTTTTTATTCAACCAGTTTTATATTTCCTTATTAGCTAGCAAAAGGAAATCAATGTTTAATGAGAAAAGTTAAAGATATATATTTTTTTTTAAACATTTTTTCGTATAGAAATACTAGTCCAAAAGTTTCGATCAATATCTCTATAGAACCGGAATTGTACCCAGATGGTACTTTAAAGAGGTAATTTTTTTAAATTTCTCAATACTTTTTTCAAAAACGGAGAAAAACTGTCAAAAAATTGACAAAAAACTGCAAAATATGCAATTACTTTTGAAAAAATGATCACTTTATAAAGTACTAACTAGAACCGAATTCTGATTAAAAAATTTTCTGGTTGAAACATTAAGACAAAAATATCTGTACAAAAAAATATTTACAGAAGGGGGAAAACATTAACTTCATTGGAAAATCACAAGTTAAAATAAAAGTTTATTAAATTTTTTATCACGTGCCACTGAAATTTGGCTTGTGTGCCAATTCTGGCACGCGTACCAAAGGTTCACCACCTCTGTGTTAGACCATATTTTGTTCCTTCCCGAATTCCCATTCAATTGATTCTGGTGCATACCGTTCATAACATAGCTACCATTTTTGGCAGGAAAAGTAGAGAATATTGTAACATAAAATAAAAATCAGTAACCACGGTTATGTTTTATCATAGATATTTTGACATTATCAAAAAAAAAAATACTGTGATAGTTTTATGATTATTACTTATTTTAAAAAAGAATAAAATAACATTAAATTGCAATAAATAATGTTATTATTGGATACCCAGTTGGTTAACTATTTCTTTATTGTGTGACCAACTATTTTTGACTACGTCTACGTGTCCATTTAGACACAGAAAATATACTTAACAAATTTCCTGTTTATCAAGTGTTTATAAAGTCACCAAGTTGAACCCGAGTTCGTTAATTATTAGCAGACTATTTTAACATAAATTATATGTATAATTCAAATACAAAACTATAAAGAATATCATAATTTTTAAAATTGGTTTTTTTATACTTGGCGCCTTTTTTTACATAAATAGTGTTTTTGTTAATATATTGATATGACGATGTATCTCTATTAAAAATATCGATATATCGATTCTAACCTTAGCGGTTAGGCACTAACGTCTCACTCTCATATAGTCACTAGTCAGAAGTCAGTATTCTGTTTAGTGGTCAGTACTAAGTACAGTTGTCATCAAGTTTTTGGAGACTTTAACAAAAGATTATATTTTTCGATCATGCGTAACATCAACATCATGATGATCAAGTGTATCTTTATAGTTTTGATCGTGACTTATACGATTCACTGCGTTCCGGTTCAAGAAGCTGATATCATTAAGGACAATAGACAAAAGGACAATAAATATTTGATTATGACATACGAATTACCGGAACCAGAAAGTAAGTACCTACACACTAACGCCATGGCATTTATTTTCGTATCTATAACAATTTAATTCGTTTTTTTTTTTTTTGTACTTTTTTCACTGGACGTCTCGTTACGGATAGTTCACGGGTATGTGGTTTTCATAACCTCAAAATGGCCTGGCCTAGATCGAATTACCCTTGGACCCGTGCGCGAGTTCCGTTGTCCGGTCACCACGATGGCTACTAACAAATGTAATATCCTTCGTGCCGGATGGTGTATTTAAGAACCGTAACTGAATTCGGCTATACACGTCACCTATAATGCGCATTGCGCGTGGCGCGAATGTCAATAGATTATTTTTTATTACATATTAATTATTATTATTATTATTATAATTGGCTGTATTATTAACGGTTCGTAAATACACTGCCAGGCAGTATTATTTTTATTTTAAATATTTCCACGCAAAAACCTGTAGCCGTATAATGTTTACTTTCAATTTTTTACGCGCGTGCGGTACCAGGAGATTTGTTTATGTGTAAGAACGGCACTGATTTTCATTTTGTCAATGTTGATGGGTCTAAAATTTCGGATTCCTTGCTAATCTATATAATATTAACGTTACAATATTCCACGTCTACTGTCCGTGACACATCCGATTCGGTGTCCTTACGGTGTTTTACGTCTCGAGTCACCGTGATCGCGGCCATTTTGTCGATCATGACCAGTAAGCATCATCATTCTTCCCTTTGGTACACGCGACGCTTAAGATGACGACGTGGCAGAAGTGACCGCCACAGTGCTGCAAACCTCAGGGTGAGGGAATATATTTATCCCTTGGATGAGAGTGGTTTTGTCATTCGGTTCAGTGTAATAACATTATATAAAATATTGTATATTGTCCTCTTGTACCGGCACGGTGGCGTAAAATGAAGGCTCCTCTTGCGACTTCCAAACGAATATGGCGGTCGTAATATTATTTTGGAGCGCATGAAATATTTGCAATATTACAAAAATTATAATTATTTTTGAAAAGTATATAAGTACTTATTTTGTTATAATTTGTTACCTAATAAATGAGAGTTTTTGCTAACACTGTTTTTGGTGAATACATATTTTGAGAATCTATAGATACAGTAATTTTATTTTTATTGTATATGTCTAGTTATTACCATTATGACGTTATAATTTATATAATGACGAATACGAATTAATATTATTTTGTAATAATATTAATTTTTGTTATTATCTATTGTTAATATAGTAAGTAGGTACATTCGTATATTTTCGTTATAGTTTGATTATTCAGTAGTTGCTATTGGGAAGAGTGGTGAAGTTCCCCAATCTCCATATTATATGAGTGTATGAACTTTTGAAAATTTTTGTAACCCCACTGTCCACTGCCCATTTTTGTCTCTTCATAATACTATTGTGTCTTGACAATTTTGCTTATTAATGAATAATTTGAAATATTAATTAATTTATGTATCCTAAATAATTAATTTGATGGCGGCCAAAACTCTTAGTACTAAGTGCCAGAGGAAGAAGAAGAAGAAATAATTAATGTAAACTTTATTATATTAACATATTTGATATTAATATTAGATTTGATTTATTTTCAGAAGTTAATCAACCGTGTCAACCATATTATTTGGCTAATGATACTCTCGTTAACCCTTGTGTGAAAGATCCAGAGCCAATACCAAGTAAAGAGTTGACGGACTGTTATTCTGATTGTGTCTGGATTTTATGGTGGTGGGTTTGTGGAGTCTGTCGTTGAACATTTTTCGAACAGTGCCATGGATGATACCAAAATAGTATTCAAAAAGGTATGTATTCAATAAATTTATATCTGTATTTGAAAAAATATTGATGGTCTATATTTTACAAGAATAAAATTAAAACATTATAAAAATATGTAATTTATTTCTTATATATTATATTTAATAAACAAGAAATTTACATCCAATATTGTGTAAGACTATTTAACTGTTCTTTGAACAAAACTGGATTTTTAATAATTTTAGGATCAATAATTTTTATAAGTTAAATTTAATTAACTTTAGTATTATAGGTACGTATTTTCTATGTGTTATTAAATATAAAATAAATAAAAAGGTAAACAATTCAATCAGGGTGGCTACATTGTTATACTCTGGGCGCAAAAATACTCAATATAATTGTTTGCAGATTATTAATATAGATCATTCTAATAAGTACATCAAACGTATTTATGATAAATGAATCATAAAATTTAAATTTTCAAAAATTTCTTAGTATTTAAAATTGAAATTATAATACAGATATAATGGTGTGAGTACAATGATGAGCTTCATTATAATATCCTTAATATTTTTTGACCCGTTTAAGATATTATGGTTGTTTTTATTTTTTTCATGCCAGAAACAAATCTTAAATGTTTACCTATGCTTATATCCATGATTGTGAAGTAACGAGTAAAAAAGCTAGGTTTAAAGTTAAGTGTTAATTTTAACTAAGTTATTTAACGTGTTACTTTTATTCAAAAAAAGTACCTAACTTTTACTTAATGTGTCACATTTTTTTCCACACCATACAGTAAATTACGGTAAATTAACAGTTAACTTTGTTATTAAGTTAATTTTCATTTAATAGTACATTTTTGTTATAATTTTAGATTCTGAACGAAGTGAAGAAGCTAGTGTTTTTACAATGATGTTTATTTTTATTTTTTTTTTCTGTGTACAACTTTTCGTATAGAAATACATGTTCAAAAGTTTCAATCAATAACTTTTTGAAACCGGATTTGCCTCTAGATTGTACTTTAGAGAGGTCATTTTTTGAATTTTCCAATTATTCAATTTTTTTTTTTTGAAAAAACTTCTAAAAGTTTGACAAAAACGACTCGGAAACCATCATTTTTTGATCCGAATTTTATGAAAATTTAAGCGTAGATAGAAAATCCTATAAAAAAGATTTTGGCGAAAGCAAATTTTGAAAATGTGAAAAAAAATTTTGGATATTTTTCGAAAATTTTTTTTTCTTATATTATTAACTTCCTTTGTTCAGAATCGTTTTACTGAAGAAATGATTTATCGTTTCTTTAAAATTTAATACGCCCGTCAAGAGAAAACCACCCGTCGTGCGAAGTACACCCATTGTGCGAAGTATGTCCGGCTTTTTTTTTTTACTTTTTTTTTCTGTGTACAACTTTTCGTATGGAAATACTTGTTCAAAAATTTCGATCAATAACTTTTTGAAACCGGCTTTGCCTCTAAATTGTACTTTAGATAGATCATTTTTTGAATTTCTCAATTCTTCAATTTTTTAAAAAATATTGTCCTTATTTAAACTTAAAATAATGGTAAATGACGACATTTTATCCACGCACTGGTGAGGTGAAAACAAACAATCAACGTGGATCTACAAAGATTTATAGAGATCCATCTTGCAAACAACTAACAAGTACTGAGAATTATTATTTTGGTTTTGAGCTATCTATAGTTTTTGAATTTATATTTTAATAATACATAGGAAAAGTTTTCTCTAACGTCGAGTAATTAATTAGCACTATTATATTTTAACAAAAGATTCATCTATGTCCATTTAACTATTTGTGTAAAATGGAAATGATCAATTTTGTATAATATTATATTAGGAAAATTAAACTGTCAATAATCCAATTATCCATCATAATTTTAATTTTAAACGCTTGTAAAAAAACTATTCATAGAGCCAATGTTTATGTAAATTTTACACCGTATACAAAAACAAGTGAGAAATACTTTGACTAAAGAATATTTCTACCGGAATAAAAACCAAACGTTTTATAATTTTTGATTAAAACAAAATCAATATTTTACGTAATAATAACCAGTTTAATTGTAATTTTTATTTTAAACGGGTATAAAAAAATGTTTGAATTACGAGTATTAATATTTTTTCAGTACTAATTATATCGAGTACTACGATTATCGATATTTTTTCTGGTCAATTAGATATATTATTATATTGTGCGGCCCGGGTGCATAAAATAATAATAAATGCTTTACCCGGACACCAATACTTCGCGTACCCTACTATACCTACGTTGAAATTAGCTGGGTGTAGGTAGCTCAAACGATTGTAGTACAGTTTTCCCAAATCGTTTTTCCTAATCAATTTTTTCAAATCTAATTTCTCTAATTTCAATATTTACCATAAAAACATTCTTCCTATATATATTTTTACAAATTTAATATTTCCCCCAAAAAAATTGATCATAATTTAAAATTTTGACTATTTTTTTTTTATATTAGGTATTTATTAAATTATTTATATGACGAGTTTATTGATAGCAATTATATTACTCCATACCTTACAGTCAATATTTATTAGTCATAATTTAAAATTTTAATTATTTTATTTAACAATAAATAATTTCTTATATTTGATAAGATATATTGATAGATTTGATATTGTTAAAAATTACTTTTAGGAAAAATGGTATTGAAAAAAAGGACTTTTGGGAAAACTGGTATTGAGAAAGAGAACTTTTGGAAATAAAAAATGTGAAAAACAAATTGAGAATAGTGTCTCCCTACTAGCTCAAACAGCAGTGGTCGTGATTGCCGTGCAATTACTGATGAGCTACGTAATGATTTGTGTTTCTGTGTGTATATTTGTATATGTACAGTGTATATTACACATATTACGGACAAAGGACATATTACGCTTAAATACTACGGACAAAGGTTACTAAAAACTATGAAAAAATGGTAACAAATTGAGTGGTAACTATATTGCTGCTTTCTTTGTAATACAAAAAAGCCGGACATACTTCGCACGATAGGTGTTCTTCGCACGACGGGTGGGATTCTCTTGACGGGTGTATTGAATTTTAATTTTAAAGAAACGATAAATCATTTCTTCAATAAAACGATTCTGAACGAAGAAAGTAAATAATATAAAAATAAATGAGAAAATAAAATGTTAGAAAAATGTCCAAAAATTTTTTCATATTTTCATAATTTTCTCGTGCCAAAATCTTTCTTGTATGATTTTCTATCTATGTTTAAATTTTTATATAATTCGGATCAAAAAATGATGGTTTTCGAGTCATTTTTGTCAAATTTTGGGTAGTTTTTTCCAAAAAAAAAAATTGAAGAATTGAGAAATTCAAAAAATGACCTTTTTGAAGTATAATCTAGAGGCAAATCCGGTTTTAGAAAGTTACTGATCGAAACTTTTGGACAAGTATTTCCACACGAAAAGTTGTGCACAGAAAAAAATAAAAATAAATTGAATAAACATCATTGTAAAATCACTAGCTTCTTCACTTCGTTCAGAATTTAAAAGATTAATATACTAGGATTTTACGGCCCTCTTGGCCCAACAATTATTGTAAAATAAATAAATAATAATATAAAAATTACAGCAATACATAAGTAATAAACAAATCGATAATATTTACCTGTTTTGGCACAAAAAATTAATTAATAACTAAACAACTAAATAAATAACAATAATTCAACTCACAAAATTTGGTCGGTGCTCTTTAAAATCTAGTACATGGCATAATTTACTGCTTTACTAAATTTTTTGGTACTTTCTTCGACTTTACTGGGCAAACAAATGAAAATGTATAAAAACGACCCCATCAAAGTATAATTCCAACAAAACTTTTATTTAATGAAAAACATTCTGTCAAACATACTAATCTAAGGAATTTAAGGTTGTAAGGTAAGCAAAAAAGATAGTGTTTTTACTTTTTTTTTTATTTTTTAAGTGTTTACAATTTTGAATAAAGATTCTTATCCAAATGTTGCGACCTGTTGCTTTACTATAACTTCGTCAATCACAAGTTAATGATGAATATATATTATAGTAAATTCATAATGCATAAGTTCTTTAGGGCTAGGGCCTAGGGCTTTTTTAATTTAACATACTTTATAATGTCCTATTAAAATGAAATTTGGTAAAAGACTCAGTTAATAATGAAAATATATTATAGTGAAGTCATTTATCATAGGTCTTATAGGGCTAGGGCCTAGGGCATTTTTAATTTCACATAATTTATAATGTCCTTTTAAACTGAAATTTGGTAATAGACTGTGATAATGATGAATATATACTATAGTAAAGTCATTATGCATAAGTCTTAAAATGCTAGGGCCTAGGGCCTTTTTAATTTCACATACTTGTCGTTGTACTACTATTAAGCTGAAATTCGGTACACAACTCTGTTAATGATGAATATACGTTATGGTAAAGTCATAAAACTTAAGCTTTATAGGAATAAGGCCCAGGGTCTTATTTATTTCACATAGTACTCGTTACACCATTATGCTAAAATGCTCAATAAATATTTTGATACAATTAAATAATTCATTTACCATCATAAGGTATCATTAAATTAGAATAAACCGTTAAAAATATTTAAAAAATAATAACTTTTTTTTAGATTTTGAACGCATTGAAGAAGCTTATAATTTTACTATGATATTTATTTATTTTTTTTTTCTCTCTCTGTAAACACGTTTTAGAATAGAAATATTTGTTCAAAAATTTTGATCAGTATCTCAATAGAACTGGAATCATACCTAGATGGTACTTTAAAGAGGTTATTTTTTTAATTTCTCAATATTTTTTCCAAAAACGTAGAAAATTTGTCGAAAAATTGACAAAAAACGTAAAAATATACAATTATTGAAATTTCCATAAAATTGAAAATTGGGTTTTTTACATAACTTCAAAAGTAATGCAGCTAGGGCTTTTAACTTTCACCAACTACTAGAAACGGTCAAAAAAACATTTTTTAACAATTTCAAAAAGATTTGATCGATTTTGGGTTAAGCACAGCAATTTGAAAATTTCAGAAATTTCTCATCTTTTGTTAGTTATTATGTAATAAAATATTTGATTTTCGATATTTCGATAGACTTGAAAATTTAATATGAACTCACTAACCACAGATGTCTAATCAACCTGAAAAAATATCGAAAATCGTTTTTCAACTTTTTTCTTTATAACCGTTTGAAATTAGAATTTTGACGAAATTCGTTAGTTTTATATACAATTACACACTTTATCGTACATAAAAAAAAAAATTGACACCACCGATTTTTTTGAAACTTGATACCTAGATAGTGAATTTCATTGCAAAAATTTTGGTGTAATAAAATTTTGAGCGCACAAAGAATTTAACATTTTATAAGGGTTTGACTGAAAAAAAAAATCGAAGAAAATATGGACAAGGGTAATAAATAATAATGTTTTTCGCTTATCTTATCTTATGTATTTTTCGACGCATTAAATACGACATACTCGTGGCGCCACGAAGATTACAACTCTATCACTCATGTATTTCTTTATCGCGGTATTATTTTCCCCAACATAAATAATTTAATTATGACAATTATGTATATGAATTATGAATATGTAATAAGGGATGTCCCAGTACGATTTGACAAATGTAATAAATTTTATTTTTTTAATAAAATTTAACTTGAAAAAGTAACTGGAAAACAGAAAAAATAAATTTCAAATAAGAAAAAAAGTTTCCAAAAAATTGTTTTTTTTCATTCGTTTTTTCAAAATTTTCTTACACCATAACAATTTTTATATTATTGTATAGTTATCTATACTTATATTTTCATTAAGTTTCAACTAAAAAAAAGTGTGTACAAAACGACAAAATCGATCTATTTGAAATTTTCAGTGAATGTACCTTTACTATGTATAGACCCACTAAGAAAGGATTTTTTTAAATTCGTATTTTAAAAGGTAAAAAGAGCATAAAATAGTTAATTTTTAACGGTGTGTGAGATCGTGGTACGACAGCAAGCGACGCACGGTGGCTAGTCGTGGCCGCCCAAATTTCCCCTTCCATATCACCGCCGCCGACACAAAGCACCGCCTCGCAGCCGACCTGCTTATTGCTTAATACAGAACCGATCACAGAACCCCCCAACCGGCTCAACCCCACCAAAACCTACTTCACACGCTACGCTCGATCTGTGAAAGTTCGTACACAGCAAAATGTAAACTGCGACTGTAAACCTTTGACGACAACGTAGAGCGGTCACAGACAATAAATATTTGTAATTTATTTATTTATTTATTTATTTATTACGCCCAAGTGAGCAAAAGTTACAGAATTTACATTATTAAATTGACAAATATATAGTAGATAAGTATATAGTATAAGATAGATAGTGACTAAAGATAAGT
>JAIPRM010014959.1:0-10429 GCA_025469315.1 Stegophylla sp. TES_Ste_2020
AAAATTGAAGAATTGAGAAATTCAAAAAATGACCTCTCTAAAGTACAATCTAGAGGCGAATCCGGTTTCAAAAAGTTATTGATCGAAACTTTTGGACAAGTATTTCTATACGAAAAAGTGTTAACAGGAAAAAAAAAAATAAACATCATTGTAAAAACACTAGCTTCTTCACTTTGTTCAGAATCTAAAAAAAATGATAAACATCGTTGTAAAAGTTCGGAATCTAAAAGAGAGAATACATTTTGTTAACGTTTAACGTAAGTTCGAGAGGGAGGGGAGGGAATATTCACTCGATAATCGCCCATTTTGTTTTCATATTGTTTTTTTTTTTTTGAAATTCATTGTGAATTTCGCCCGAACAACGTGCGATTTCGGAAAATTCTCCAAGCTGACCACGAACCCCTCACAATCGTGACTCTATAAATTAAACGAGGAGATTTGGACACGGACAAATAATATTCTAACCGGGGCTAAAACGTGCGGCACCTGCAGCAGCAACAGACAAACGTTTTCAATGTAAATTACGTATATATATATATTTTTTTTTTTTTTGCAAAGTTTAAAGTTGCTCGTGCAATAAATAATAGTAATTTTATTTATTTATTTATTTATTTATTTATTTATTTCGTCAGAGGTAATATTTATTATTATTATTTTTTACAATGTTTAACGGATGTTTATCTTTGAGCTATTCCGGGGTTATCAGCGTGGTGAATAATAATAATAATAATAATAATAATAATAATGAAAACTTTCTGATAAAGAAAACGAATTAACGTTGTTTGTGTTTATTGTTTGATGAAAAATGGCCTCGTTTTAAAACTTTTTAAGTGTGTGCACGACATTATATATATATATATTATATGTATTTTTATATACGAGTAAAAAATAAACACTGCGCGCTACGAACGGGCGTGTAAGTATAGTATTATAATATTATTACGATGTGAGGGATGATAATAATAAAATTCGAGAACGAACCATCTGCGGCTCGTGGGAGAGACGACCGCTCGAGAAGAATAATTGCGGTAATTATTTTATAATAATTTTGAAAATTGCATTTATTTATTTATTTTTCCGCTTTTCGCGCGACGACGTTAAGATGTTTTTATAATGTTTACACCATAGAGTGAAGAACGTATTATAGAGGGGCCATACCGTATATACTGTTACGTATAGTGAATTGAAGCAATCAAATGGAATACGCTAAGAGTGACCATTTTGAGAAAAATAGAAATTATTTTTCTTATTTCGTTCGTACCACTTTAAATTTTCATCTTATCATATTATTATAAGATATTATTCAAAAACAATAACATTAATTTTATAATACGATAACAGTTCCTAATCAGTGATCCGATTGAGCAAGGGTTACAATATTTCGATACGGTGATTTGATTCTTTTCAACAGGCCGCTCTAAGCGTATTCCATTTCAATGCTTCATTTAGGTATACCTGCAATTTAAATAGCGCTTTCTCGGGCCGGGAGTATACCCTAACGGCACAGACCTTCCCGGGTACCACCTATACACAGTACCCAATTGATATCTACTGGGAACTTCCCGATGGGAAGCGTTTTAATCGTTCCAGGCCCTATCCAGTTCGGGTCCCTTAAAAGCTTTGAAGAACTTAGACAAAATATAATATCGTTATAGTTTACTCATTATTCAGGTATTTATTATAACTGTATAATAATACAAAGTATACAATCAGTTACTTATTTGATGATTTTAAGCGCTTTAAGACCTGATTATAAATTAGAATTTATTGTCTGTGAAATCGTAGTAACTATTATTATAAATTTCACCTTTGTTAATCGCTTTAAGAACAATTAAAATTAACATTGTTTGCAATACAAAAACAAAACGGATTACATTCCGTTTTCAGCCTTTCATTTATTAATGCATAAAATTTATAAATTCCGTCTCCTAACCGCGTTCCCTTTCAAGTCGATCGTTATAGTTGAATAATACAATTATTATCGTTATTATTATTATTATTACCTATAAATTATTCATAACACGTACATTGGACAGCATTGCGTGTTCTGACGGAATGATGATTACCGGTGTTTACCGATCGAGCCGCATACCTGAAAAAGGAAAAAAAAAAATACATTTATTAATAGAGTCCTGGGCATGAACGAAAAATAATTACACTGTTCGAGTCGGCGCTAGGGGTACATACCGATAGAGTCGGTGTATTTGAGAGCCTTAAATCGTATCAGAGAACACTGAATACGTATACCTAAATGAAGCATTGAAATGGAATGAGCTTAGAGTGACCTATTGAAAAGAATCAAATTACCGTATCGAAAATATATTGCTCAATCTTGCTCAATCGGATCACTGATAAGGAACTGTTATCATAATTTAAAACATAGAGTAATGTAGAGAGGCCAACATGAAATACTGAAGCCGAGAAATGTCTGTAAATGCAGTGTTACCACTTAATCATTTGAAAATTATTGTACATTTGTTCCATCTTCTATGAATTACTGTGTTCCATAAATTATTAATTATTATGAAAACTTTACTGTTCCATTGTTGAAGTGTTTATAGTTTATTACTTAATAAAATTATTATCTGTTACTATTACCGAATTGAGTAGATTTTTCTCAATGTCTACTATTATTATGCCGTGCTGTATTTTATTGCCTCTAACTGGCCAACCTGTAAATATAATACACTTTGCGCCTCACTTTTTTGAGACATTGGCCTCTCTATGCTTTAAAATAATTAATGTTATTGTTTTTGTATATTATCTTATCTAATATGATAATATGAAAATTCAAAGTGGTACCAACCGTATAGGAAAAATAATTTTATTTTTCTCAAAATGGCCACTCTTAGCGTATTCCATTTGATTGCTTCAATTCACTATACGTAACAGTATACGGTATGGCTCCTATATATATTCTTTACTCTATGACAGTGTTTCCCAATCTGGGGGGCGCGCCCCCCTTGGGAGGCGTACACACATTGCTGGGGAAGCGCGACCAGTCATCATGAAGTAAAACTTTTATTTTCATTCAATTTGCATTTAATGTAGAGAAAAAATTAAATATGTATAACGACCATTATTGGAAATCAGAAGAACAAGAAGAAAATTACAATATTAGTGTATAGCCACTAAACATAATTTGTTATTATTATTTTATATTGACTTATTGCTATAATTATTCTTATAAACTTGATTAATTGATAATACCATTATATTATTTACTGTTATTTATATTTTATAATTACTATCATCAATAAAAAAGTTGTCATCCCAAATATTGTATAGCATATTTGTAAATTATACGAAAAAGGTAATACATTTTTTTCATATGTGGGAGGGAAGGGAGACGTGAGATTTTTGAAAATCTACAAAAGGGGGCGTAGAATAGAAAAGGTTGGGAACCACTGCTCTATGACTTAGAGTTTTACTAGATGACTTGCTGTGTGTTATATTCTATGACTCGAAAGAAACCAAATAAAACAAAACAATTATACCGAGGCATCATGAATGGTAAAAACTTTACTCAATTTTTTTTTACTTATTCGGTGTTGAGCTAGAATATGACTCATTTTTCTGCATAATATATATTTAACCTAGATTTAACGCTCTTATTGGGCTCTTTAACCCTTTTTGGTCTTTAAACGAGCACCGCATATAACAGGCAAGTGCCACAGTTGTCACAAAAAGTGACTAGAAGATATTCTAAAGGTTATAATTTGAATTATTTCCAAAATGTTTTAAATATTCAATAAGAAATTTTAACCACAGGCGTATTAAAGTATGATATAAATAAGCATATAATTATGAATGCAGCAGTCTATAACGAAAAAGGTTAATTGGTTTTTAAGTTGAAATTTTGAAAATTCAAAAAATGGATTTGTTATCTATCAATATGCGATTAAATGGCGGATTTTGACTTAAATAATAATAACAACAAGAGGTATAGGGCAGTTGGCAAACTAGTTTATTGTACGCATCTGTGCGAATGATACAATAAAATAATAATTGTGGAGTAAAGACGAACGAATTCGACGGCTCGGCGGACACAGATAAGACAGCCGGGACGGGTGACGAATTTTTATCGCATTCGTATTTCTAATATTTCACAATAAAGGATAACGGCGCGCGTGTGTTAAATGGCCGTTGACCGCGAATTCGTTGGTAAAAATAAATCTTTTTTTTTTTTTTTATCAAAGCAAACAATATTACAATGAAATACAATTATTATATAAAAATGTAAAGTCTAGAACAGTGATTCTCAGCTCGGTAACCACCGTTCCGGCGAGGAAATGTTTTTTAATATTTAAAGGGGTGTTTAATTAAGACCGAAATTTCAGGGGTCGCTAAAATTCTCAATGGTCATCACCTGAGATAATTATCATTTCACAGTCATCTTTAAACTGTCTTATAAAATAAAAACTTAACAATCATTTGTAATTTTCAAACGAGTATCGACGACTTTATTTTTGCATTATTAATTTTAATTAAAAACATTATTATCTATGGGTATTGATTTTGAGTTCGGGATGTTTAACTTATCCTAAAACACTCTCCTGGTTGAGCTTACATTTATTTAAGTTTAAAAATACGCCGCGATCAAAACGAACAATGAAGAAAGGACATACGAATAAAAACCTTTTTCAATTTTTGTAAACTAAAAATATATTCAAAGAAATATTTACCAAACCACGTATCTTTATAAAACGGGCTATGCCGAATTATTGTTTGAAAATTCAGATTGAGTTGTTGTGCACAAGAAGTATTACATTTTAATATTTTATGAAATGTGTTAATATAATACATGTATAAACATGGCGCGGTACAATTCAGTTTGTTCAGCTAAAAGGTGAAATTAAATATTCTAAGTGAGCAACCTTGGAGTCAAAATTCATAATTTAATATTTCGAGAAAGTTTCCAATGTCGAACCATTCAGGTACGCGTGTGTTGCGCAACAAAACTGAAATTTTACATATAGCAGCCCCGATTTGACGTTCTCATTCGGATAAATTGTTTATTTTTTATAAACTATTTGTACACAAAGTCTTTTCCAGACTAGAAAATTTCGTACACAGATTGGAAAATATAATACGTTGAAATTTGAATTTTTGCACAATTTATTTTTTGGAAAATTAAAATCATATATCTCTCTATTTTGTAAACAGGTAAAACGTAAATAAACAATTATTAGTATTTGTTTTCGTACCTGATTTACTCTTTTCTTTTCTCATTCATATGCTTACTTTTATACTAGTAATCATAATTTCAACTCATTTCGAATGTAAATTGAGAGTATTGCCATTTATAGTACTCATTTGTGAAACTTAAAAATATATATTTTTACAAAACGAATGTATATTCTACCTGGATTTACTGCGAACTCTTTAAAATGGAAATGGAAATAAGAAAATCCAGTTAACCCATAACTCCAAAAATATTGATTAATAGGCGTTTAGAATAATTTATTTTGACCGGAACTCAAATTTAGGACCTTGCAGGATTCTTGTATAATTCTAACACTGTATTTCAAATTGCTTTTTCACAGCACTATTTTGCCTGACAAGAAAGCGGCCCACAGGGAAAATCCCCGTATCCTGGTGGGCCTTTCCACCCTAGGCAGCAATTTTAGGTCAAAAAATCCAAAGACAAAAAAAAATCCACGGCGAAAATTCCAAAATTATGTAATTTATAATATCGAATTTCCAAACGTACATTACTTTAACATTTAGATAACAAATAGGTTCCTAATAAAACGATGAAGTAAGTAATTTGACCTGATTTGTTGATATCAAACCGTAAAATATGCAGATATGATTTGGGATTTCCGGGATTGACAAATAATTTTTTATTCGGTATTTCTAATTCAGTTAAATTCATGCATAATATAAGAACATGAAATTTGTAAAAAAAAAAATAGATTTTTTAAATAAGTACCTATTTCCAGATTAATTACTCAACTATTCAAAACATTAAATTTGTAAAAAAAGAAAAAGCGGGACATACTTCGCACGACGGGTGGAATTCTCTTAACGGGTGTTTATTGAATTTTAAAGAAACGATAAATCATTTCTTCAATAAAACGATTCTGAACGAGGGAAGTTAATATAAACGGAGAAAAATGTCCAACATTTTTTTTTCACATTTTCAAAATTTTCTTCCACCGAAATATTTCTTATATGATTTTCTATCTATGTTTGTTAAATTTTCATATAGTTCGGATCAAAAAATGATGGGTTTCGAGTCGTTTTTGTCAAACTTAAAATTGAAGAATTGAGAAATTAAAAAAATGACCTCTCTAAAGTACAATCTAGAGGCAAATCCGGTGTCAAAAAGTTACTGACCGAAACTTTTGGACAAGTATTTCCATACGAAAAGTTGTACACAGAAAACGAAAATAAACATCATTGTTAAAAAAAAAACACTAGCTTCTTCACTTTGTTCAGAATCTAAAAAATGACTTTTGTATTATATGTATCGTCTATTATTTAGAACAGCAGCAGCAGCAGCAGCAGACTACCAGTCTACGTCTCATCCGTTACATTTGGCCCCGAACGTGGCGGGTAAAACGAGGGACCATTAGCTGATTATTTTAAAACATTCCTCGCGGCGGCGGCGGTGACGTTGAGAACTATAGTTGTATCTGCTCCGTGTGTGTATTATAATAGTTTGTAGCGAAACAGAATCTGCGCCATATGGCGCGGCGTCGAGTCTGACCTCTGACCGGCAAACGGTTTTCTTCCTTATTATTATTATTATTTCCATACATTTCACCCCATTTGTCGTGTCGTCGTCGTCGTCGTCGTCGTCGTCGAATACTTTTATTCTGGCGAGTTATATATTTTTAAAAACCCCGAAAAACCCTAGTGCGCGTGCGTCACGTTTATTGTGTGTCGATGTGATTTCTATAAATGCGCATAGTAGTAAATAATAGGTACACACCACGCGCGCACACACGCTAATATACACGCACGAGGAATGCAGTGTGGCGGACGTGCGAGTGAAAAATTTTTACCAAAAATGTGACATAGTATCTATATAATGTTAAACATAATATTGTTATTATAAAAGCCGTTTTTCCGTTTCGACCTTGTTCGAATCGAATATACTACGACCACAACAGGTACTGGTGTATCGCAGTGATTCCCAAAGATTGCTCTGCGCAGGCACGTGTTTAGAGTTTAGGAGAGGGCGATAAGAGCGATGGTCCCTCCCCTTCGAAAAAAAAAAAAAAACCCTCGTAATGTAGTCACAAAATCGAATGATTGATTTGAAAGTATACCACATATTATAGATAGATGCATACTATACTATACACACAAAGTAATAAATAATTAATTAGTGACCACCAAGGGGGTGGCGACCCCAGGTTGAGAAACCCTGGTGTAGCGAATCGCCAAGGTGAAATCGTTAGAAAACGTTTAGGCGGAATTTCAATTGAACGTTGACGGTATTAAAAATGAAAGAGACACCGGTTAAAATCGAAAATACTTTTGTATTTCCACGCGGTCTCGTCGTTTTCTCTCGCGAACATATTATAATTATACTGTACTGCTAATTATAAACGTTGACGAGGTCGCGGAACAACGCCACACTTCCGGTACTACGGTCGTTATTATTCGCAGTCGGTCCGGAAACGTGCCGACTCGATAAAATGCCCGCTAATCTTTTCAGGACCGTTTCTATATAAACGATCTAAGGACGAAGGTCCCGTGTTCGGCATTGAAGAATATCCGGTTTTTATTTTTCAACCGATTCCGAAAATTGTCGAGGTCGATTTGTACGTCTAACCCAAGGGCCTAAGACGATGGGTTCTGTTTTTCAAATACGAGCGATTTTCCGCAGGACGAATTATTATTATTATTATTATTATTATTATTTCTGGTACAATCCGATATTGTATATTATAATTAGGGCTAGGGACTGATAGGAGTTAGCATGTTTTTCAAAAATCATTCAAAACATAGCCAAGTAATATAGAAATTCGTTTCATAACACCAGGAGTTGTATGCAGTTCTGTTTAATTTGCATATTTTGCATATTTAACTATTTCTTTCGATATAATTGCATATTTCGATTATATTTGAATTTTAAGTGCATATTTCACATATTTTTCAATACTTAATTTGAGTTTTCTTGATATCGAAAAATTTTCCCCTGAATAACTGAAGAGATTAAATATTATCTGATATTTTATTTGTTTAAATTTAAGCTTAAAAAGAACAAAGATTAAAAAAAAAAAAAAAAAATGCATAAATAATAAAATAAGAATCAATAATACATATTATAATATACAATGCAATTTCGAAATATTCTGAGATTTTACAGTAAAATTAATGTTTTATAAAAGATTATTTTAGCATTTTTGCTTATTTTTAAAACATATTTTATGAATTTCATATTTGGTACATTTTTAAAGCATAAATCCATGCATATTTTAAGTTTTTTTAGAGCTATAAGTCCCTAGCCCTAATTATAATATACGGTGTGTTCCAGTACGATTTGAAAAATGCGATAACTTTTGTTCTATTGATAATTTTTAACTTTTTTTTTTTTGAAAATTATGGCTTTATAGTATTGCGCTATAGTAATAACGTTTGATTTATTTTCTTTTATAACTCAAATTTTCAAATTTGAAATTTCATACTATAAGTTTTAGAAAAAATTCAAAATACCCTTTTTGTGAATCTGATTTTTAGAAAAATTCTGGTGCTCAAATCTCTAATAAAGGTTAATCCATTCATATTCGTGAATATATCCGTTTTATGAAAAAAAGAAACGAAACGAGATTCTACACGTATTATTGTGGACAAACAAATTGTCACTTTCTTTTCTCAAGGAAGTAAAAATTGAACAGATACATTTATGAGAATAATTATTACAACGAGAAAGTTATTACTGTGTTATTTTATCAATAACTTTTTATTTACAACTAGACGCAATACATTTTTATTACGAATTTCTAAAACCCCTTTGTTCATTACGATTTGAAACGAACAGGTACAGGAACTCGCTGATTTTCCATAGAAGAGAATTCCTTGTTTTTTAATTTTATTGAAAAACGAACAACAGCTGAATGAATATTCTTTTTCGTAACGAATGTGGCAAACACTGAACTACGCACAGTTATTATATAATAATATTATAATGTGTGGTCTGCCGCCGTGGGGGTGAAAAAAAAAAATTCAAATTCGAATCACAACACGTCACAATAATTGCTACCGTCTGCGACGTAGTTGTAATAATAATAATAATATATCAACACGACGACGGCCGTGGTAGTCGTCACGTTTCCCGCAAGTGGTGTTATTACAACGCGACAGCAGACCAAGTGTGTGTATTGTAAACAGCGGTTCTCAACCCATAGGCGCAATTAGAGGAGGACTTGAGGGGGCTAAGCCTTCTCAAAACTACTCATAGGCCAGAAATTTTGAAATTTACTTAAGGACTATGCCTTTTCGGGGGGCTAAATCAATCAAAAATACATATTAGCCCAGAAATTTTGAGAATTACCTAAGGACAATGGCTTTTTGGGGGCTAAATCGATCAAAAATACATATTAGCCCCCCCAAAATAATTTTCCAAGCTGCGCCAATGGTCGCTAATAACTTTGAATGAATGGCTAAAATTCTACAACGTTGATATTATAATATATTTTGATTTCGGACTGCCAATGTGAAATAATTTTCAAATTAATTAATAGAATTTCTTTTGTAAATTATTATTTGATAAACAAGCTTATAATTTTTATCATTTTAGACGTTGGTTTTAAATAAATTAATGAATACACGTGGAGTTTAATAGTTTTAGTTACGGTAAACGAAAAAATTAAGTGGGTGTGGGAAGACGGGTGTTTATTTTCAAAAAGGTCGCAAGAAAAATCGGGTTGACATCTTGGGTCACCTTCATACAACGGTTGAGAACCCCTGTATTATAATATAGCTGCTGCTGTTTTGGGTCGACGATAAACTCGCGCTTACAGGTCGATAATTAGAGCGAAGATCCCTCTTTAGTCGACAGCAGCGAGTGAACCCTGTGAACCCGTAATCTCGAAAGATTATATATATATATATACAATACAATTTTAGAAGGGATGAAGTGACGAGTGGAACGTTGGCAGTAACCAAGACCTCGGTGACAACGGCAATAATAATAATATTCATAATTGGGTAACAAATTAACGAGCAGAAAACCATCCGCGCGAGTCTTTCACCGCGGTGGTCCCGTCGTCTCTGGTTTTCATGCATTTTAGATTCTGAGCGAAGTGAAGAAGCTAGTGTTTTTACAATAATGTTCATTTTTTATTTTTTTTCTGTGTACAACTTTTCGTATAGAAATACTTGTCCAAAAGTTTCGATCAATAACTTTTTGAAACCGGATTTGCCTCTAGATTGTACTTTAGGGAGGTCATTTTTTGAATTTCTCAATCCT